>PVNU02001683.1:0-31473 GCA_003013855.2 Liriodendron chinense
GACCGGCCAACGTACGAACTGTTTTTTTTAGTTGTTTTTTAAGGATGTTTTAGGGGTATTTTGGTACTTTTATGTTTTCTTCTTGCTTATTTAAGTGGGCTAAGCCCTAATAACGTGATTAGTTGATTGTTAATGAAAAACCAAACCTCCTTAGTGGCTTCTCTCTTCTCTCTCTCTCTCTCTCATGGTGCTTCTTCTCTTTCCTTGTCTTCTTCTTCTAATTTCTTCTTGTGCCCCTCCAAATTCTTCAAGGTAATTATCTTCTTCGCTCTATTTTCTAGTTTTGCTAACCCTTCCTTGATCAAACCTTGAGAATCGATCTAAACCCTAAACCCCCAAATTCTCAAATCCCTAATCCGAGAAACTTCCTGATTCTTCGGACTAGTGATCTTCATTGATCGATTGGGTATGACCATGCAAGATCGGGAGGTTTCATTCCTCGCTGGATCCAACCTAAGTAATAATTGAATTCCATACTCCATGGTTGTGATGATGGCCCGCTCCATTGCAAGTTTCCTTTATGATTTTCTTAGTTATGATGATTAATGCTAGACTTTTAGATTATTATTGCCTTTTATTTCCGCTGAATAATTGTGTTTATAAACATGCATCATAACTAGGCCATCCTGCATCAGTGAGTATTACAAGTACAATTACACAAATGCCCTCAATACACAATACCACATATGTTATAGGCTAACCCATACGGGCTTATATATAAGGCTAACCCATTCATTTACAAAATTTTCTCTTTCAAGTCTCTTGTTCAATTTTATGTACTGTGTTAGGACATGGAGTTGAGCATCATCTTCAACTAGGCACTTTCTTGCCGTGATCTAGTTTTTTTCTTTTGATTTCCCAACATGAATGCATTTAAAATTTAAATGTTCTAAATCTGGGTCACATACCTATGGCTGTTTGAATACGAGAAACTCATTGCTTCTGGAACTGGAACTGGGACTGATGGAACTCTTTCGCTTGCCTTGAAATCTTATTTCTGATGTAGGGGCTGGAAATATCTGAAGGCTCTACTATGATAACAAAATTGGAATTTGCAGCGTGGCATTTTAGAAGAAAATATCAATTGTTTATATGAATTAAACATTAGACTGATGGGAAATCCTCGTTTTGGAAGGTGAAAATCTATTAGGGCCTGTTTGATTTCCAAATTACAATGCAAATGCATTGTAAATGGGCCTTCATTACTTCCCCTGGTATTTCTGTCTCTTGGATCGAGGTTGACAATTGATAGGAAAATTGTTTTGGCGCAAAGAGGAGGTGGAATAAAATTTGGATGCAAAAATTGTGGGGCCACAGTGATGTATAGTTCATATCCATGCTATCCATCCATTCCGCCAGCTCATTTTGGGGCATGATCCAAAATATAAGGCAGATCTAAAGCTCAAGTGAACCACACCGCATTAAACAGTGGGAATTGAACGCATATCATTGATAATTGCTTGGGGGCCATAGAAATTTGGATCAAGCTGATCTTTATGTTTTCCCTTTATCCATATCTGCATGTTCTTATGAATAGGCTGGATGAGAAATAAACATCGGTGTGGGCCCTACATAGGTATTGACTTTCAAGGGATGAGGGCCCGTAAGGACCATTGTTTCACGTGGTGTGGTCCATTTGAATTGTGGATTTGCCTCATTTTTTGAGGCATGCGCTTAAAATGAGCTTGTGGAACGGATGATGAACAGCATACATATAACATATTATCACGGTGGGCTCCATATTTTGTATGTGTAGAACGCACCACACCTATTTAAAATTGGCAATGACTTTTGATGAAGTAATTCCTCCAAAAACCAAACGGGTTAAAAGTAATAATGATCGATTTACAGGGTATTTACCTGTAAATATGAAAATCAAGCAGGCCCTTAAGGGAATCCTTGAATAGTAACTGTCAAATCATTAGGTACAGTTTCGTGTTGGTATCCTTCTAACGTTGCCATTTTGATATGCTGCTGTTTTTTGAACTTATTACAGCATTAGTTTGATATGTTACGTATGAGTTTTAACATCAGTAATATGACAGTCTGCCTATTATTTGTCATGAATGATTGGTTGCACTTGAAAATTCTATGGTCCTACTTTGTTGAACTCTGGTGTGTAGCTATCTTCTTCTATAAGTAACCAAAGATGATTACATCCATGGCAGCTGGCAGTGCCACAATCTGATGTGTTCTTATTGATGCTTAGGCTGGTAAGGGTGGAGAGTTGACTCATGATGAAACTACTATTATTACTGGAGCTTTGGACTTGACACAAAAGACTGCCAAAGATGCTATGACGACCATTTCAGAAACCTTTTCCCTTGATATAAACTCTAAACTCGACATGTATGTGTTAGTTTTGCTTGATATTTTAGTATTTACTCTAATATGACTTCTCACATTACTAACTTATGTTTATCCTTAGGCATACAATGGGTTTAATAATGACCAAGGGGCACAGTCGGTGTGCCTATCTACTCTGGAAAGCCCGTCAAATATTGTTGGCATTATTTTGGTAAGCGTGCAGCTGCTTAGTGTCTATTGAAACTCCAACTGTTTTTGAGATGTGCAGATATGGAAGGAATACTTAAAAAAATCACCAAGTTTTATTAAAAATTATTTGTTAGATGTCAGTCATGAATGTGGATATACTTGTTTCTTGATGTTTCCTATCCATTCTTTTTTTCCTTTGAAATATTTTTAACCAGTATTGCTTATGACTAAATTAATTGCAACTTCTTATGTACAGCGGCAGGGCATTTCTGTGGGGCCTGAGGTACTGCAGAGAGTCATTAGTATGATATTTACAAGTCATACTGCATATGCTTGATAACAGAATTTTAAAACTATATACAACAATGAGTATTCATGAACATCATCTGAGAACTCTATGCATGGGGTTGTTGAATTTGTTCTAATCTGCTTAGATACTGACTTTCGCTTTTTTGGATATCCACTTAGGCATGCCATCATTTCACTCCACCTATCACTTTGCTATTCCATTTTAACACTATCTATTAATTGTTTTCTGAACAAATGGATAGCTGAACTAAATTGGTAGCAATCTACCAAGCTTCCTGGTACCGACTCCCTATAACGCAACTCAAGCAGAGTAAGTGACCAATTTTACCATCATGCTTTGGCACTGAATTAAAGTGACATATGTTATTCCAATTCATGCTTAGACCTGGATCCTAAGTCTGTAGTAGCTTTGCATCTGCGACTAATAGTTCACATGAGAGTCAAACTGCACTAAAGTACTTGTGTTTGATCAGGATGACACCTCTTCATGTGTGGGTAAGTCGTGGAAGCTGAAAATCATGATTGACCTAATATTACCCATGCCAGTGCACTATCTCTGACAACTAACACTGACCAATCGCTATGGCTGAACCACTACCAGCTATTCCACGTGGGGGTGGGGGTTGCACATTTGAAGGCATGGAGTCCAAATGAACCTGTCTGATGACTTCAATGCGCATGAAATAAACAGAGAAATAAAGGAAAATCAGAAAGAACCATGTTAAAAATACCTATACTGCCTCAACGATAACATAGAGAATAATGCCAAAGAAAATGCTTGCGCATGCCAGCTTCCCATGATTTGTGCAATTGAGGAAGGTTCTAATTCAGGTTTTCACATGGGGCTTTGTATGATGTTGAAATTAGCTTCTAGAGAACCTTCCTAACAAAAGTCATGTAGTCCAAAAGCCAACTAATTTCATTTCCAATAGACTGACACATTTGCATTATGAGTTAGTTTTGATCCTGGGAAATGGTGGCTAATCTCTTTTGTTCATGGTAACAGATCTTTTGTGTTCATGTTGAGCACAGTGGTCTTGACTCACTCTTTTTATGTAAAATGTGTTCATCACCCACATAACTAACTCTAAAAACATCATTGTGCAATTATTCATATGCCATACGTCTAGTTGTAATTCCCATATCATTTTGTGGCATTGGATTGGAGGCCTAATTTGGAAGTAAAAGGGACTCATACAAAAAAGAAAAAAAAGAAGAACGAAAAGAAAGAAAGAAAAGAAAAGATAAGATAAGAAAGTTTTTAAGAATTTGTTTTTTTGTTGCTATAGCTTGCTGTGGTTACATCATTAAACATTAAAATCTTTTTATGGTCCATTCTTTTTAATCAAATTAGATTCCTAACGATAGTTTTATTTTTTACTCATTACATCCTTGAGTGTGGAAATTCATATTCATATGGGCACTTGTTTTTCCAACTTCTTGACAAGATAGTCTTTGGGTCATGGATAACTACACCATTTCTTTTGGTTCAGGTTAAAAATTTAATCACCTGCCGCCCTGAAGATGAAATCCCCAATCCGAAATGTTACGATTAGGGAAAATTCCAAGGTATGAGTACTTCGTAATTGATTTTGAATTTTATCAGACTTTTAACACTCATTTAATCATATGCTTAAACCTCATTTGCAAACAAGAATTTGCAATATGTATGTGTCATATGTAAGACATGATGGGACGTATGGTAGGATGACTGTAGTAATGGGGCCCACTGGCCTCGCTGGCCTTCCATGTATAGCATTGGCTCTCATTATATATTTTATTTCTTATATAGCTTTGTTGATTTATTTCCTTCCTTGTATAGATGATATGTTACGTTGCACATCTCTATATATTCACCCTCATTGGGGTCAGTTGGAAGATAGAAAAACTTAAGAGGAGAATTCTCTACAATCTCTAGAATTTTCTATGTTATCATGGTATCAAAGCGGTATAGATCTTGAGATCTTCTTCTTCTTCATTTCTGGTGAGCATCTTCCTCCAGATTCGACGACACATCCACAACTGGCAACTCTACCATCCAGATCCGGCAGCCAACACCCTTGTAATCCTTACACTCCAAACTTCAACTAACCTGCGCCCAAATCCTGCCTAACCTCCAGCTGCAGCCCACCTGCGCCCGACCACCACCCTCGGCCGACCTCACCCCGTCTTGAACCCATCTCAGGCCCAACCCCTGCCAAAACCCACCGGCGTTCGACCCCAAACCCCACTTGACCCTTGTCCAACCCCTGTCAACCTTGCCTCCAACCCTACCTGCCCGCCCCCAACCCCTGCCCCATTCATTGTTGCGCCATCCCCTGTCCCGTACCACTTCCTGCCCCTGCACCACCTCTGCCACACCACCTATGCATCTACTAGACCTTCATCGTTGCCCCTTCTCCAGATCTAGTGCTCTTTTTGATCCGGCGGCTCTTCTCAGCGTATTCTTCTCCATTGCTCTTGAGGTATGGATAAGGAATCTTTTAAGGCGGATGCTCCACAATGTGGCTTTGATGGTACGAACTATAGCTTATGGTCCATCCATTTTCAGAACTTCCTTAAAGGTTGAAGATTGTGGGGGATTATTGATGGCTCCATTTTGGCCCCCTCATCTACCAACATTGAAAAATATGTTGATTGGGAGATGAAAAATGGACAAATTATCACTTGGATTCTTGACTCGGTTGATAAGTCAATTGGTGTTGACCTCGCCCCACATTGCACTACTAAGGCAATGTGGGATCACCTCTAGATGATCTACTAGCAAAGTAATGCAACCTGTTTATATCGTTTGGAACAGGATCTCGTCCACTTGACTCGGGGTGATAAAAGTATTCAGGCTTTCTACTTTGAGATAGTTGTCATTTGGACAGAGATTGTAATGATGGATCTTGAGTTTCCTCATGATGTTAAGATCTTCCACACTGCGCAATAATGCACGGGTTCGACAATTTCTTATGAAGTTGCGATCGGAATTTGAACATTGTCAGGCTGCACTTCTGAATCGAAGCCCACCCCTTTCGTTGAATTCGATATTAATGACCTCTTGGCTGAGGAACAATGCCTGAAGGTTCTCTCTTCTATTTCTTCATCTCTGGGATCATCAGATCTTGTGCTCGCAGCATCCACCTCTACTAACAACCGAGGTTCGACCCCATTAACGTGCTGTTGCTGCAACAAGGTGGGTCATGTTGTTGCTCAATGCAAAGAGTGGTGTGCTTATTGTCATCAGATTGGTCATGGTATTCAGGAATGCCATTCAAGGGCCTATACCTCATCCCACGAATGTGGACGTGGTGGCCGTGGTCTTTCTCTTTCTGCTGCCGCTACTGCTATGACTTCTGAGCTTCCTGCCAATGATGTTGCGTCCACCAACTTCGTTGCTGTTTCCTTCTCGCCATTGACTTCTGAGATGCTCTAGCAGATTGTGTAGGCCCCATCCACTGCGGGCCTGTCAGGTACCTCCCCATTGTCTCATTGGTTTTATTTTTTATTTTTTATTGTGGTGCCTCCAATTATATGACCGGAGAGGTATCCGGTCTCCGTGATGTACGCCCGTATACTAGCACCTAGGTTATGTCTTCTGCTGATGGGACTCGGTTACCATTTACTCCATTGGATCATTGACCTTCTCTCATTCTACCCATGCGTTAGTTTGTTCTTCGTGATGTTTTTCATGTGCCTAATCTTTCCTCGAATTTAATCTTCGTTGGCCAGCTTACTGAAAACCATTGCTTAGTCATGTTTTTCCCTGATTGTTGTTTTGTGTAGGATCTGGCAACGGGAAAAGTAATTGGGAAGGGTAGGAGGCGAGAACGTGTCTACATGCTGGATTTCGACTCATCAGTGACTCTGGCTACTTTTTTTTTTTTTCGCCGCCTGTTACTGATATTTCCTCTGTAAATAAAAAGTGAAAATTCTGGCACTTTTGCTTGGGTCATCCTCATTCTAATCTTGTACTTCAGTTATTTCATCTGGGATGTTGGACAAAATTCTATAAATAAATCTGCTGTAGATTATTCTTGTTCATCTTGTTGTCTCTTTAAAAGCAAGTGTCTTCCGTTTTCTTTAAGTATAATAAGATCTGCATCCGTGTTTGATCTTGTGCATAACCTGTTTTATTTCTTTCTGGTTTATGTTATCATGTTATTTTCATTGATGACTTCACATGATTCACATGGATCTATTTTCTGCACTCAAAGTCACAAGTTTTTGGTATATTCCCGCAGTTTCACTCTATGGTAGACACTCAATTTGGGGTAAAAATTAAAACTTTACGCTCCTGACTCAAGGGGGAGTACATCTTTTCTTGCTTTCCGTACGTTTCCGCCCGAATCATGGGATATTCACCAGACCACCTGTTCTCACACTCCCCAACAGAATGGGGTGGCTGAACATAAAATCGCTACATTGTTGAGACTGTAAACACATTGATGACATCCATGACTGTCCCTCGTTCTTTTTGGACTGAAGCCATGTTGCATTCAGTTTACTTAATCAATCGTATGCCCAAAAAAATTCTGGATCATGCATCTCCATACTTTGTCTTGATGGTTTCGCCTCCTGATTATTCGACATTACATGTTTTTGGTTGTTCTGTGTTATGTTCACCTGGCATCACAAGAACGTAACAAACTCTCCCTTAAATCCGTCAGATGTATGTACTTGGGGTTTGAAGAAACTCAAAAGGGTTTTCATTGCTATGACCCTGGCTCTCATGGTCTTCAGGTGTCTCATCACGTTGTAATCCTTGAGCACATTTCATTTCGTACATCTTCTGTATCGCTTCCACACACGCCATTTCCTCCAGGATTAACTGTATTTCCTGACATTCCTTTTGCTTCAAGTGCTCCCCCTCGTCCATTGCAGGTATACTCACATTGGCCACAGATAAATCCTCCTGCTATCACTCCCCCTGCGATTCCTGTTGCCGATCCTAAACCTCTTACGGTACGTCATTCCACTCGCCCACATCGGGCCCTTGATTGCTTGATCTATTCTATGCCTGCCATGACTACTACTCTGGATACTATTTCCATTCCCAACTCTTACTCTCAGGCCACATCTCAGGGTTGTTGGAAGGAGGCTGGAAGAAGAACTTCAGGCTTTGGATGAGAACTGTACATGGGAAATTGTCCCTCGTCCTCATGGGCAACAGTTGATTGGTAGCAAGTGAGTATATTTGGTAAAGCTAAATTTGGTAGCAAGTTGATTGGATCATTATCGCTATAAGGCTCGGCTTGTGGCTCAGGGATACAAACAAGAATATGGCATTGACTATGAGGAGACATTCGCTTCTGTAGCCAAGATGAAAACAGTTCGCACTCTTCTTGCAGCATCCTTTGCGCGTTCTTGGCCCATTGCTCAAATGGATGTAAAAAACGCATTTCTTCATGGTGACCTCCAAGAAACAGTTTACTTGAAGCCTCCTCCTGGTTCTTCCATTCCTGATGATATGGTTTGCTGCCTGAGAAAGGCTCTATATGGCCTCAAGCAGGCACCACAGGCATGGTTACAAACGCTTCTATGATGTTGTTACTGGTGCTGGGTTTACTCAGAGTAAAAATGATACTTCATTATTCATACGCACCACCACCTGTGGTATCGTCATTGTTCTAGTATATGTGGATGACCTGCTCTTGATCGGTAGCGATGGTTTTGGCATTTCTGACTTGGAGGTTCTGCAATCGTCTTTAAGGATGAAGGACCTAGGCCCTCTCACATACTTCATTTGGCTTGTGGTTTCACGGTCAGAATGCGGGATCCTTTATTAGTCAGCAAAAGTACACCAAGGACCTCCTCATCTTGGCACGGTTGACAGATCAGAAGATTGTTCAGACCCCCATGGAGCTGAACATTCAATATGGTCGTGATGATGGTGATCTCCTTGAGTAGCTCACTTTATATCGCCGCTTGGTGGAGAGTTTTGCTATTTTAACGATGACTCGTCCTGACATTGTGTACGCTGTCCAGGTTGTCAGTCAGTTTGTTTTTGCACCTCAGACGCTTCATATGACAGCTGTGACACGCATTCTCCGGTACTTACGTGGCACTATGAACCGAGATATGTTCTTCTCTTCTACAACGCCACTGACCTATAGGCTTATTCTGATGCTGATTGGGCCGGTTGCACTCTCACTCGACAATCTACTACTGGGTACTGTGTGTAAGTGTAAGAAACAAGCTACAGTTTCGAAGTCCAGCACGGAAGCAAAATATCGGGCTATGTCGGTTGCCTAGTGAGATTGTATGGCTATATAGCCTTCTTTTAGATCTAGGTGTTCATCTACAGTTTCCTACTCCTCTACATGTTGACAATATCAGTGTAGTTCAGATTGCTTCCAACCCTGTCTTTCATGAGAGGACGAAGCAAGTTTTTATGACAGTCTGGCCTTATTTCTCTTCCACACGTGATGTCCTATGATCAGATTGATGATATTCTTACGAAGACGCTCACTTCTGCCTGTCACTCATTCCTCGTTGGTAAACTATTGCTTGTCGATGACCCGCATCATTTTTTTTTTTTTTTGGGTGGGGGTGGGGTGGTGTAAGACATGATGGGACGTACAGAAGGATGGCTGTAGTAATGGGGCCCACTGGCCCCGCTAGCCTTCCATGTATAATATTGGCTCTCATTGTATATTGTATTTCTTATATAGCTTTTTTGATTTATTTCCTTTCTTGTATAGATGATAGCTAGGTTGTACATCTTCGTATATATTCACCCTCATTGGGGTCAGTTGGAATATAGAAAAACTCAAGAGGAGAATTCTCCACAATCTCAAGAATTTCCTGTGTTATCATCATATGCGTGTCCATGTGTGCGTTGTTAATGCTTCTGTATATGGTTTCACTTTCTTTAGGGTATGTGGGAGGAAACCCCTCATTTTGAGATTTCAATAATCCTTCTATTGTTTGACAGACCGGTGGTGCATTGATCAGATAGCTAGAATTAAGAAGATGTTGCTTTCTTGCTGATCAGATAGCTAGAATTCTCCTCTTAATTACAAATGTTTGCTCTTTTGATTTATTTCCTTCCTTATATAGATGATATGCTAGGTTGTACATCTCTATATATTCACCCTCATTGGGGTCAGTTGGATACAGAAAAACTCAAGAGGAGAATTCTCCACAATCTCTAGAATTTCCTGCGTTATCATCATATGCGTGTCCATGTGTGTTGTCAATGCTTCTGTATATGGTTCACTTTCTTTATGGTGTGTGGGAGGAACCCCTCATTTTGAGATTTCAATAATCCGTCTATTGTTTGACAGACCGGTGGTGCATTTTGATCAGGATAGCTAGAAGTAATACAGATGTTGCTTTCTTGCTTATCTTACTTAATTCCCTTTCTTCCCACTCATTCTTCTACGAAGCTATGTATCCACCATATATTACCATGGTTTCCGTTTCTTTATCTTCATTTAACTTGCTTCTCCTCGTTCTTGATAGGGGGTTCTATTTCACATTTCAGGCCACATCAGTACACTTCTAAATATTTTGTCGACATTGTCTCTCATGATTGCATGCATTGAAAAAAACGAAGAAGTTTTATATGCAATGGTTTCCTTGTAGACTTGAAACATCAACACAGCTACATACCACATAACCAACCAATATATGAAGTCGTTGTATGACAGGTTCATGTTTTTGAGATAAGGAAAATTTCATTAATTTTTTGGTGCATTTGTTGTCCTTTGTGGAGTTTCTGTGAATGCTTGTGCTCTTGAAGAGGTGGGTATGCACATATTGGTTTGTGTTGGGACAATGAAACTGATGAGAGGAATGAAATATCAGCCAATAGTGACTCCTGGTCATTTGGTAGTGAAATTTCAAGTTTGGTACTGAGTGCAAAAGAAGAAAAAATAACAAGATCCCGAATTTCTAACTTGCATTGAATCTTTGAAATCAGTACCTATTGTTGATTGAAAGACAATGCCATCTTCTGAGGTTTGGAAGGCTGCAACAGAGTTCAGAGTTTAAGTGTGAAGTTGGACCATGGTGAAAACATAATCCCAGTACTGGGAAATAGATGAGATGGCACTTAAGTTGATACATGAGGAATGCTAATTGCACAAAGATCTTGGCCAAGTGAGTTCTTATAGGGACACATGGCATCTGATACAAGTCATTGACTATTTGTCTGGCAGGCCTGTCATCTATGATCCATTGCCAAAACCTAGGCTAGTCTGGTGTTCGTAAATTTTCGCTGATGAAAGAAATGATGGGTGCCCCTTGTTGGGCCCTGTGGGCAGGTCCTTCCAATTGGTGTGATTTTTGGGTTATGACCCATAGATGGTGTAGTCCACCAGATGAGTGGTATGGATCTTCTACATGTATCCTACTTATGAGAATTCGTGTGCAAAAACATTCCATTCATCATTCCTCATATTGGATTAGGATGGAGTGAAATTTATCAGCATAGAACCACTGTAAGTTCCATTGGCCTTCAAGTTTTAAATGAAAATATTATATTAGTTTTTCTGCTACTTTTGCCTTCTTTTCTTGTGTGATTTACGTATATGAATACCTAATGTACCTTACTTTGCCGTTTGAGTCATATTCTACAGTGTAAGACTATTCAATGCATATTTACTTTACCAGAATTTGGCCTTTTGACATGGACGGTTGTAATTGGATGCATGTGCACTGATTATCTCTAAAGCAACATGTTTATTGTTTGTCAATTACTTTCTATCTATGTGCTGCTGTGTACCAGGGTCCCTGATGATTTGCCACTTTATGAGATATTGAATGAATTCCAGAAGGGTCACAGCCACATGCTGTGGTTGTGAAGGGCATGAAGGATGTTGACGGAAACATGGAAAATGCAGAAGTCAGTGGTAGTACGTCTGGAATAGGATGCATCTGAATAGGAAAAGCACACAAGCAGAGGAGAAGGGTACTGCTGATCAGGAATTTGGTTTTCCCACAAGTTCTGTGAAAATAATATGAAGCATGATTGATCGAATAACTACCTGTTTTAGATTCATGTGGAGGAGCATATGATTCTCTACCTAGGGATACTCGAGGATATGTACGGTGAGGTTTGCTAAGCCCACATGCGTGTATAGCCTTGGCATCTACACACGAGTATACTGCCAATATGGCACAGGCATGTGATATCAAACTTTCCATCAGGTGGGACACTTTTATTAGATCTTCTATCTCAAAAGTGAGGCCATTTCAATCAGGTGGGCCAAAATGTGGAAACAAATGTGTGGGTAAAACTATTTTTGGAGCCATCATTTTGTTTTGTACACTATGGCCTGCATGAAGAATGAATGGCCCTATTTTGTAGGTCAGGAGATCTAAACAATGAGGCCCATCCAATGGAATGCTTGAATCTTGCGCACGTGTGGCGTGTGGATGGTTAGGGCTTCACATGCACTTTGGGCCTAGTAAACCTCTGTGCGTAGTGTGCTTGGGTATTCAATTTGTAAACTTGGAGCCAATGGTTATGTGATCCATTCCGTTGATGGGGATGAGCTGCACTGTTCCTGGAACGAGCCCTAAAATGGGTCCCAGATAGAAGATCCTTTCCATCCTATCTTTGGATATTTCCAGTTGAATGTGGACCGTCGCTGTTTTCATTTTCTTAACCATTTATTTGCAGGCTACCGATCAAACCCTTAGGATTGTTTCATTGAGAAGATTCTTGGGGCATCATTCATCCACTGTGTGGCCCATCAGATCAACAGTCTGGATCACCCAACCATGTGCTCTTGTACAAACTGAGAATGTGGATACAATCCATATCCTCAGGTCGAGGATTATCTATTCCTCTCCATTTGCTTAAATTCAAGCTGTTCATGTTTCATAGGCACCTGACAAATTCACAAGAGAGCATTTGATTTGCAGATTGTGAGGTAACTGGTCTTGACTTTGCAGGTGATGATTCTCAAAATGATTCTCGAAGAGCAAGTGACTATTGTTAGCAATGCTTCGTCAGTGAATCATGGAGTCAATGACAATCACAACCATACGTTAAAAAGCATCATGGAGGGACATGGAGATATGCTTCAACAACCAAAGAAGTGGGATCGCGGAGCACATGACAATATTCTTGATGTTGATCTGGAATCTCTTTCTAGCTATCCACTGGATGAGGAAGTCATCGGAATCATAACGATGGAAGATGTTTATGGAGGAATTACTACAGGTTGAAAACGTTTTAGTCATGGAATGAATTCTTAGAATTCTCTAAGTTGTGTTGCTTTATTTTCTCTAGTTGCTTTCTTGAGGTTTTCTAAGCCCACACTCCCGCATGGAAGCTATGTGCATCTACACATGAGCAGACATGCTGATATGGTGCCCATGTGTGAGATCTAAGCTTCCCATCAAGTGGGGCCAGCTGTTTAGATCTTCTGACCTAGGAATCAGGTCGTTTCACTCCTCGTTGGACCTGACTTGTTGAAAAAATAACCAACAACAAGCTATCAATTTCTTTTGGAGTGAAATGGCCTGATATTTAGGCAAAAACATCTTACATTGTGGCCAAACTGATGAAGAGCTCAGATCTCACGCATATGTGCATGGGCTTGTGTCCTTGCTTGTGAATGCCAGAGCTTCACAAGTGTGTGGGCTTATCAACTTCCGGTGGTTAATTGGTGCTATGTGTGGTATCTCTGCTTTCCTCTCGTTCCATCTATTGTCTCTTTCACTATTCGGTTTAAGTGGTGGTGCTATATGTGTTTGTCCGCCTTTCCCTCCATCTGCCTCTCTGTCATCCTCTTTTTCTCTACCTGTCCATCTCTCCATCATACATTGCTTCATCTTTTGTTTTTTTGTTTTTTCTGATGTCAATTGATATGTCTACCAAGCATGGTTCTTTACTAGATTCTGTGCTGTTCTCAAGTCTCAATTTTAGATCTGATCGGAACAGTATGGCTGTGTAGTAGATTTGAGGTCTTGTTGTCTGGTCTCTAGTGATTAACAAGTCAAAATTGAAATTGCGCGTACGGTTAGTCTAACACGACACCAACATGCTTGGCAGAGCTTAGAATCCACGGGTATGTGGGGTTGAATAGGACCATTTAACATTCTCACCTAATTAAAACATTTATCAATTAAACTAATTAAGGCAAGTAACACTTAGGCTTCTAAGCCAAGTGGGTCCAATCACATAGACTACACTAGATGCAACAATTTGAGCAACTAGTTTATAGAGAGATAGTGAGCTTGTGTGTGTTCATGTGTAAATCATACAATCCCTAGCATACATCTAAACATGCATTCATGTAATTCAAACAAGTAAACTCATAAGTATATTAGAAATGATGCGCAAATGAATAATCACAAACACAAGTGATATATAGTGGTTCAGTTTCCCTACTCCACTCTCGGCTGATGCACTCTTCCCTTGAGTGTACCAGATTTCACTATCTAGGAGTTTCAATAGATTCATCCTAACCTTACACTTGGTTTTCAATAGGTTCACCAAAAACCTCGATCCTACACAAGAATCGGCTCCCATAGAGTCTTAGTTGGTTTTCTATTGGCTAACCAACAACCACTACACGCATACTTGATAACCAGTCAAGAATGAAAGAATGCTCTTCTCTAATCTATTGATTTAGCTCGGAAAGGGGAATATATAGATATATACAACCTAAGAATCATGCTATACATAGAGCAATGCCTGGAGAGGGTTTTGACGATTTCAATGAGGTTTGGAGGTGGTGGCGGGTCTGTAGGTGCAGCACCAGGCCTTCCGCAAAGGGGGTTTTGGGTAGCAGGGAATTTCGGATGCAAAGGGCTCGCTAGATTTAATGGCAGGTGACTGGATTGATCATTCGGAATGCGGGGGCAGTGGGCTGATGACGGACCTCTCAGTGGGATGACGAATCTGCAATGGTAGATCGTTGGTGTTGCAATCAGATGTTGCGAGTTGGTTGATCCAGGCCTGCTCGGGAAGCCATATCTGCGTGAGGGGCCAGATTTGGAGGTGCAGCTGCTGATGGAAACGGCCAGAGTTCACCAGAGATCCAAGAGAGACACTAGGAATGGTACCGCTCTAATACTATGATAATTGGATGAGAATGAAAGAATGCTCTTCTCTAATCTATTGATTTAGCCTGGAAATGGGAATATATAGAGATGTATAATCTAAGAATCATGCTATACATAGTAAGAATATCCTAGATCTACTATACATGAAAATCACTAAATACATACCATAGAGGGCTAGAGGGTCCCAACATGACGACCCATGGCCCATATGGCCCATCTCATCTAACAATACTCCCGTCGGAGGCCTACACAAGGACTTGGTTTAGGTCCAACACAAGAACCAAGGTCCTACACAAGAACTTAATGAGTTTGGGTCACAAACTCTACACTCAATCCTACACAAGGAAGGAGTTTAACATGGACTCTTACAATTGACAACTTGTCGGATTGAGCCCCCTTTGATACGCCTTCTTCGAGTTGCTTCTTCATTCTCTCCCGTGCTTGAATCAGCTCCTCGTTGCTCCCTTGATCATTGATGTCGAATGGTTCAGCTCCACGATCAAACACCTTGCATGCAATGCTCCATTGAGGTGACTAAGGTGATGAGAGTTGGTGAAATCTTTACAACCTAAGGATGAGATTTGGTTTCATATTGTGGATTCACCTAGATGGGTCTTCTAGAGTATAATAAGTAAGGATTTATCTATGGATATAGTGTCTAATCTCTAGAGAGAGGTGGAGATCAAGTTTATCTTCAACTTGAGCTTGGAATGCTCTTACTTGTGATGAATCACAAGGAAAATGACTTGTATCTCATAGTATTAGAGCCTCAATGGATATGGAGTTGTGATAGCTTCTAATGCACTAAAATCCCATCATCATACCCAAAGCCCAAATGTCATATATATAGACTATAAGTTCCAACGGTAAAAAAATGGACAGATTGATAGTCAGGTAGATTGATCAATCCTAGATCAACTGCCCTCCAACAGCTAGTTTTTCAGCTGTCGATCGATTGACGTGATCGGTCAATCGATCTCTAACATCGATCAAATGGCCAGATGGTTGGTGGACTGTTTTGGCCATCATCGATCAATTGATCAGGACTAGTCGATCGATCGACTAGACTGGATTTTTAGGCAGACTTGTTGGATGATTTCAGCTACCTTAGATCGATCGATCCAGGCTGTCGATTGATCGACGGTCGATCGATGGTGCGATTGACTGTATCTACAAAGTTACTGTTTTGGGGCAAAATAGTTTACAACAGCTTTGGGCCTCTAGTTGCCCTTCCTATCATGTTCAATAAGGATCCTAAGGCTTAAGGGATGATCAAACAGGGTTTTCCTATATGTGTACGGATCATCTAGAGGCTAAGTTATTTTGGATCTAAGGTTAGGGTCACCAAGGCACCTCTGATTTACCTGTTTCTTCACTCCTTGATGCTTCTTGTCTTCATGTGTCTTCGGTCTTCAGCTTCCAAGGGCTCAACTGACTCACTGACACACAGACTCACGTGATTGACAAACAAGGTGCATGAACAAGTGTACTAATAAAAACTGATGCTATTAAAAATCCCTAAGATCTAAAAATATAATTTCTTTCCTCCAAGAATTTATTTTTAAATCTTTGGAGGGCTTTTATGTAAATCTGCTTACCATGTGAAATATAAAGAACTTAGGCACAAGCTGATAGGACGAACCAATGTCGATAATTTAAGAAAAATCATGTAACGGAATCCCCAAACAAATAATTGATAATATTGCTAGTTACGACTATATATATGAATTGATAGCAATACCCACTAGTTTACCATTTCCTCTAACACAATGTTCTTGTAAAAAAGTATTTGCAGTCATCCCAATAGATTACATAACATGAAGCACCCCTACAAAGTGTAACCTGAATTTTTAGGATTTAACACTTGTTTCCCAAAAGCTTCTCACGTTGAAAGAATGAGCATTACTAAAGAAATAATGCTTGTTTTAGTCTTATGAGACAGAAATGTTATTATCACCTTTAATGTAGCAATCTTATAAAACAGTATATGGATTCATCCCATCGGATTACATTTAGGCAGTTCAATCATTTGCTTTTGACAACATGAAGAACCCCTACAAGCTGTCACTTGAGGTATTGGGATGTTGCAATTATTTAAGAAAGCTTCTCACTTTGAAAGTTTTAATGAATGTGATATGGTAGGACGCTCCATAGTTAATTATCCATGGAGTATGAGACTTGGATCCTAAACAAGCTATGCTTGAGGTCATAATGTAGCCGTAGGGGTGGAAGTAGCTGCAAAAGTAGTAGGAACAAACTAATTTGTAGATTGTTCAATGGCTTCGAATATTCTTCTTGAATCAGAGTAACCATATCACCAGTCATACATTTCTATGGAGTAGTAGTTGTAGAATTAGCTAGAGGTGGCCCGCTACTCCCTCCAATGTGGAAAGCTTGACTAGTCCATGAAGGCTTCCCATGGATGTCCCAATATTTTTCAAAAGAATGATTAGAAAGACTACAATGCGTGCACTTCCTAGGTCCGTGACCTCTTATGTCACCATGACCGCATCTTTCATCACCACGACCACCTCTTTCATCATGGCCATTACCATGGCCCCATCCAGAGAACGATGCTAGAGCTGAGTTGTCATCAACTCCACTTGTAGAGACTAAAGATACATGCTGGAGGCATGCATACTGTTGGGAAAAACGACGCTAGCAGCGGAAGCGAAAGCCGAACAACACACACAACAGAATATACGATCAAATGAGAAACACAATGCAATCACACCACACAAGCATTCAACCACAAGAGAATCCGATTTTACGTGGAAAAACCCCTCAACGGGTAAAAAACACGGCACAAAGCGATCCACTATGATTCAAGAAGATTACAGAGATTGACAGCCCACAAGCAAGGAAAACCCAGAGAAGACCCAAGCTCTCTCTCTCACTCTCACTCTCTCTCAAAACACTCTCCCCTCTTCCTAACACACTTAGGAAACCTTGGACACCTTAGGATACTAAATCCGGATACATGCCATATATATAGCAAGCAAACCGAATTTAGAAACATCTTACGCCGATCCGCGTAACTGCGTAAGAAAACACATGTGTTCGCTCGCCTCAAGTGCAAGGCTGCGATGTAGTAATAATTCTCGGTAAGACCGAGGTTGATCCTCAGGGATTGTCGTAACAATTCTAAACGTTATAACTAGGATGAGCTAAATTGAAATTTTTATTAATGGATAGAAATTAAGAACATAAAACTATTTATTAAATCAGGAAAATAAGCACTAGAGCGCCAAGGATCCACCTATAATCATTCACAATTCCAATTCAAATCATTCAAACCAATAACTCAATTGGACTCGGAGTTCTATCCCTATCCAACCGGAATATAGAGCAATCAAATCATCATAATGCATCTAATATAGATGGATCATCCACTGATATGGTTCTCTTATAAACAACTAAGGCATTGGGTGTATTCAACCACACAACCCAAATCCTTCACAAAGCAAGCAAGATCACATTCATGATTCTTCCTCAAGCCTTGTCACTAAACTTGCTTTAGAAGCATTAATTGAACTTCTATTGAACCAAAATCAATATAAAACACCTATTTCAGATTAATCTCAAAGATAAGAACTCCTTCTAGTTTAATTTTAGATAAGCACTTAGGAAACTTAGTTTGTGAGATCCTCTAGCATCCAACACATCATGATGGATCTAAGATCTCTACAACCCAAAATCCTATCAAACAACACCCCCATTAAGCAATCTCAGTAATCAAAACATCCCATGTAATAGCAATAACGAGAGAGAGAAGATTAATTAAAAATACTAAATTTTTTTTGAAACTAGAATTAGAATTGTTCTTCATAAAACCCAAAAGTACTTGAAGTAATTCGAATTAAGCATTGTAAATAACTAAAAGCTTTACCTCTTAGCCCTAGCTAAGATGTTTAGCCAATCATTAACAGATTGAACTAAAACTCAAAAGAAAACTACTCTAAAAGCGTAGAAAAACCATAAAAATCCTAGTTGGAGGAGTTGCGAACGCTCTACGACACTCCTCTCCACCTCTCATGAACTTCTCAGCCTTCTATGATGCCTTCAGAATGATGTAGAGGTGTCATTTTATAGCAAAAATCCGTCATCGACTTGGAATCTTCGAGAAAACGGAGTCCTTATGCAGTTTGGACACTGGCCGGCCGGCTGGAGTTTGCATAACAACTTATAAAAAAAATCTGATTTTTTTATACACAGGCCGACCTACTTGCCGGCCGTCCGGTCAGTCCATCCGGCCGGCCGGAGGAGAGGCCGGATAGTGTAAAACTATATCCAGAGATTTTAAGGTTTTTGGGGTATTTGGCCGGTCGGCCGGACAGTCCATGAAATGTGATTTTTCATGGTTCTTCTCCTCCGTCTTCATTGTAATTCACCTCCACCTCTTGTCCTTTCTTCCATTGATCTTTAAGGCATGTAAAGTGAGTCCTTTAACATCATATAAGTGAAATCTCTCTCGCATTCCTACAAACACAAAAACATATATTAAATTAGTCTTTAAACATATAAACCATGCATAATGTGTGATGAATTGGGGTTAGAATATGCACAATTTAGAGCTTAATAGCGTGCACAGCCGACTGGTTGGAGCTAACACAAAAACAGTCCAGAGGAAAAAATACAGAAATTCGTCATGTTGCCTCACCACCGACCTGTCGCCTGACCAGTCGGAGCCCCCTGCAGACCGGTTGCCCGACCGGTTTGGGATGATAGAAAAAGTTCAGCAGCCTTTCTTGTGCATCTGGGCCAAAAGGTCAGACCGGTCTGAGCACCCAAGCCTTGCATAGTTTGAAGGCTCCTCCAACACATACACCTCGTTTAAGGATGACACATCTTTACCACCCAAAATATGTGTACGAACTGGCTTATACTCATGTTTCAATCCAAATAAGAACTTGGCTACTTGGAACTCTTCACGTTGCCGATGTAGTTTCTCCAAATCAGTAGTTAGGGGCTGATACACATTCATCTCTTCCCACATTCCTTTTGAGTATGAAATAGTATTCACCCAACGATTTATCTCCTTGTTGAAGCTTGGATATTTCTTCATATAACTAATAAGTATGAGAGATGTTTTTATAAGATGAATATATCTCTTGTTGAGCATCTCTCACTTCCTTGCTGTATCCAGGAGCATGACATTTGCACTTATGGAGGGTTCCATGCTATTACATAACTAGGTCATAATTTGGGCATTTTCCTAGATCCATTGGTCATAAGTATTGGATCCTTCATTAGGTTTCTATGGTTAGATATTTCAAATTTCCATTGGCCATGAGAGAAACTTGGATTGACTTAGACCACTGTAAATAATATATCCCATTTAACTTGTAGAGGCTATCTGGACTCTTAAAAAATAAGGTGGAATTATAAATCCAGATTTTGGGTCACTTTTTTATCTCCATAACAAATAAAAAAAGAGTACCTCATAAGCATAATCGTGGGCTGACCTAGCACAATCGATGAGCATCACATTTAAACACTTCACATGATCCACATGTCACATTAGATAGAAGAATTAGCCCACATGTCCACTACTTCTAACTAGACACAAAGAAATATACTCAAGAACACGGCATCCAATACGGGCAAACAGCCCACAAGTTTGCAATGATCACATGTGAAGTGATATCATTCAAGAAACCGATGTTTTCATTCCCTCATGCACACACGGACCATTATAAAAGGCCCAACATACAAAAGAAACAAAAGAAACCTAAAAATTTTCAGCAAAAACAAGACAAGGGACCAAGGATAAAAGAAAAGAAGAAATAGGAAGATTTGGAGAAAAAGAAGGGTCAGAAGCAATGTAGCTCTGATACCATGTAAAATAGTGGAAAGAGAGATGAAATAGAGAAGAAGAAAGAGAGAAGAGGAGAATTAGCTGAACTTAGGGTCACGCCCCCCCATTTATATTATGAAATTTTCATAATCACAGTGTGATTAATAACAAAAGAAGAAATCCATTTTTTGTCCTAGATCAAAATAACCCATCTAAATGGGCCTATGTAGGCTCATTTCACATTCATTAACAAAAAGAATGGGCATTACCAAATAAATAATGCTT
This sequence comes from Liriodendron chinense, assembly GCA_003013855.2. Taxonomy (NCBI): domain Eukaryota; kingdom Viridiplantae; phylum Streptophyta; class Magnoliopsida; order Magnoliales; family Magnoliaceae; genus Liriodendron; species Liriodendron chinense. The sequence goes on from PVNU02001683.1 coordinate 20,900, forward strand.
GTTTATTGTTATGAAAAGGAATGTTAGAATTGGGGTGATGACAAGTGGATTCAATTATGAGTAGCTAATGGAACGTGGTTAGTGGCCAAGGCTATATGCTAAATTAAGCAGTTGAGCTCATACGTGTTAAAGTATGTATGTAATTTTTTTAATATATTTTTTTTTATTTTTTGTGGGTATATATTGTATTTGGTGTTAGGACAAAACTTTTGTAAAACAATTGATTTTATTAGCCTAAGGATCCCTATGTAGAATGCAATAAAAATTCTAATACAAAATAAGTCTGTTGATCGCGATATAGACGATGTCGATGCTGCTTCTCCAAAGTAGCATATCTCCTTCCCAATTTATCCCAGATGAAGGAGAAAGCAGAGAGCAAACAAGAATTGCCCTATAGCAAGGCTAGGGCATGCACAAGGATAGCTGTCCACGATGCAGACCTACACTTGTCGATGTGGATGTGGGAGGAGGAGAGGTGATCTCTCTCTCTCTCTCTCTCTCTCTCTCTCTCTCTCTCTCTTTCTTACCTGCTCTCTAGATGATGCGTAGGGAGTAGGGATGTCCGGACTCTCTTTGCTAGTTGTGTCCCTTAGCGGCTCGATTGACAAAAAAGAGGAGTAGCTCAGGACATGATCTGTATATAAGGAGTTGGAATTTCATGACATGCATCTGTTATTGTACACCTTATCCCTATAGCCTTTTGTATGCCTTAGTACATCAAAATTCTATGATCCTATCCATCCACATAGCCAAATTGATTCAATCCCTCTGCTAACCATTGGCATCCACTCTTGATCCAATTCTCATGCAAATCAACAGGTGGACCACAAGATCTTAACCATAAAAAATCCTTCAATTGCAATTAAAACATTTTTAATAGTTAAAACAAAAGATCATTGGTTGAAAACATTTAAAACCATTCAAGTGCCGTGCCCAGCTAAAAACAACATGATGGATGGTCTGATCATCTAGATTTAAGCCATAAAAGTGTTCCTAGGCAACTAATGAATCCCTTGTTGGATCATATGGGCCTAAACCATATCCTAATGCATACACCTAACCGCACCCACATATGGAGCCACTAAAGTGACCTCGTGAGGAGGGCTAAAGCACATTACACTAGGAACTTAAACTTCCCATATGTCCTTTGGTTTAAGGATTAGTCAAAGTTGGTACATACACAACTAATCTGGACCAGACATGATGGGTCTCCCGATCCAGAGACTTGAAGTGATTCTCCAATGCAAGTGTCCAAAGGATCTAATAACAAGCTCCTAAATCATGAACAATTATACTCTAATGTGCTGTAGGGTGAAGGCACCGACTTGTCATTGAGCCTGATGTTGGAGACTTTCTATCTTAACTCGTTACCAGTCCCCTCATGTACGATGACTAGCTATTATCACAGATCACCCAAACCTGCTTAAATGGTCATGGACATACTAGGCATGAGATCGATGGCCCGCAACTCTCCCTTGGCCGGTAGCTGTTGTGTCCACTCTCAAGTGCCTAAGGACCACCGTAGGAAACCCTCTCTCTTAACCCATGAATACATGCATGGTTGAGGAAAACCCTTATATTAGTGATGTCATTAGTAACACGTCTGCACAAGATCCATGGTCATCATAATCAACAGTTAAGATCAACATTGGTTTTCCAGGGTACACAACACCAACATTTGGTGCTCCATACATTTTCTTTTATTAGGGTTTGCATATGTTTTAATAAAATATAAGGTTGGAGAGTAATTAGACTCTCTAACTCCCAATTTTTCCACAATCCTCTTCTTCTCTTCTATGGTATGGTTGTCTTTGTTGTGTTAACATACCAAGGTACTGATTATCTATAAAAAGATTGTACTGGATTATGTATGCCTTTGGGATTGTATTGACCACTAACGTGCTTTTGTAATGAAATACACAAATTTAATGCTTGTTGCTGGTTTTCATTTGTTCTTCTTCTTCCTCCCTATCTTTTTTTCTCATATCTGTAGTCTCATCTGTGTTATTTCTCAGTCCTTCAAAAAGTGGTTTCTGAAAAGTCTGCCCTATCAAATTCTCTTAGTCTGGAAAAAAAAAGAGGGATAGTACAGAATATAACATGAAAATGTGTGCAAACTAGCTCTTTGAGTTGTGTACTCTTACATGTTTATAGTGTACAAAAGCAGAGTAGCTTTGCATGAGCGATTACTCAATTTGTTCTTTAAAAAATATCTCAGGAGCGACATTGTAAAGAATATCATTGATGAAGCCTACGGTTTAGGAAATGTCTATAACTTGATCTAAAATCAGGCCATGGATATCATGGTATTCCATAACGGTAACAGTGGCCATAATGGCAACCACTGTTACTGTTATGATATGGATTGTAACGGCCATTACAGTCTTTTTTTTTTTTTTTTTTTCCAAATAGGTTTTGGACGTTATAGGGCTGTTATGGGCCCCCCTTTTTTTTTTTTTCTTTCTGTAATGGCTATGGTTATCATTGTTACTTTTACATAATAGCCGTTATGTAACTGTTTTGGGATACCATGATGGATATCTAGGTAGCATGCAGCTATCCTACATCCCCTCTCCAAACTCTTTGAATCAAAGTCCTGTTGCTGATTTCATACACACAAGCGCGCACGCACACACACACGTGTGCAGATATTCAAATACGTTTGCTGTCTTTTTATGTACATGCGCATTGCATAATTACACATGAACATGTTTATATGTATCTGTGCTTTTTGTATACATGTGTAGGGCTATAGGCAAGGTTACTTAAATCCAAATATCTTTTTCTCCATTTCTGAATGAGTTTCTTACTTGATAATACATTTTTTTTAATAAGAGTTAGATGCTGATAAGCCTCCTTTTATCATTTATTGCTGATAAAATTCCAAGCCCTAATTCGCATGTGACAAGTCTTATGGATGATACTATCTATATGCTCATATCATCTCATGTAAAGGAACTTTAACTTTTGTTTGGAATTATTTTGTAGGAAGAAATACTGGATGAAACTGACGAGTATGTTGATGTCCACAACAAGTAATAAGCCATCTGATTTCTTATGTTCTTCTTCACTTTTCTTTCAAGGATTTGAATATAGTTCTTATTTACCTCCCAGGATTCGAATAAACATGTTACCCCGCAGAAGGCCGTCACCAAGATCTTCTAGAGCTTCACCTATTTCTCATTTCCCACGACGAACTCCAGTTGCATCTCCACTTGCCTCTTATCATCATACTCCTATATTGCGATCACCACTTTCCCCATATATACAAGTTCTATGTCCGAGACCAACACTATCTGCCTCACCCGGGAAATCTTTAGCAAGTTCTCCAGCAGAACTTTCAGGTCCTGGTCACAACTCACCAGCTTCACATCGAGTAAGTGAAACATATGCAATCTACTTACTATAGCATGATCTTTATTTTATTTTATTTTATTTTTTATTTTTTGGGTGGATAAGGTTGCATACTTGGTTCTTCAGATAAACCGTAACCATTACATCAACTGGACACAGAGCCTAGGGTTTCCCTGATATGGGGTGTATTTACCAACTTGGCTATTGAGCAGTAGGTTACTTTAGCATGAGTTTATTGTGATGGTCAGTGCTACTTAGAATTTGTTGTTCAAAATAGGCCCGATTGTGTGGCTGAATTTTGATGTATGCAACTGCCACTGTTGAGATATGAGGAATTATATGATCCTAGATATGAGGATATGCCAAGTATCATCAGGTTTTCAGCTTGCATAAGTGGCACCCCTGGTTTAGTAATTGAAACCGTTGATACCATGGGCCCAACATTTTATAGAACATGCTCAGATATTCTCCCAGACTGGAATATCCTAGACATCCATTGATTGGCCTTTTTCGGTTGACTATGGACCTTTGCTGTGTTTCTTTCCTTAACTATCTATTTGCAAGCCACGGATTAAAAAATAGGTTTTGGTCCATCAGGGGGATTGGGCCATGTTCCATCTATGGTGGGGCCCACTAGTTCAAATGGTCTAGATAACTGAACCATGGGCCTCATTTGCACAAGCTGAAGATCCAAGAACATTAATCTTATTGCGAGTCACTCTGTACTGGGATTACAATGGATATTTATAATGGCTGGTCTTGAGATTACAAACTATTCTACCTCACAGCTAGTTTGCCTCATCATGTAACACTTCTAGAAAAAGAAATTCTCTAAGGAGATCAGTTTCTTATAATTATCATGAATCGTGATTAGACTTTTGCCTCATTTACAAACTGACAACATGTATTTTTTTTTTCTATAACACAAATCTATAGAGAGATATATGTGTGTGTGAATCTATTCATGTGGTCCTGTGGAGTACTTAATGTTTTTTGTTTCATTATTGAGTAATGCTATGGCGATTCACCCTGTTATGCTAACATGTGTGCAACAAAAATCTTCGTGCACACACCTTGATGTGTGTGGACATCTACTCCGGCCATCATTCGTGCTGGCTCATGGTAGGATGTGAGCCCAAAAATAAGGCCGATCCAAAACTTAGGTGGCCACACACAGGAAATTGTGGGGATGTGTCACACAGTGTTGAGATCTTACTAGGGCCCACCGATCTGCTTGATATTCGTTTTTTCCCTTCATCCTGGATGTACTCAAGCACACACCTTGAGCTTTGTATCAATCTGATTTTTGGACTCCTGTTCTAATATGAGTTGGAGTGGATGTCACACACACATCACGGTGGACCTCAGAGAGCATTTTGTTGCAAGTTCTTTCCTGTTAAACGTGGGGACGGAGGGGACGTGTCATCAATATACAGTGAATCATTGTAGCGTTACTCTTTATTATTAGTAAGAGTGTTAGTCCAAATAGACGAGTGCAATAGTGCCCTAAATCCTTCCTTTCTTCTCTCTCCTCTTTACATCTTCTTTTCTTCTCTTCTCCTTACCTTCTCTTAAATCCTTTCCTTCTTCCCTTCTTTTATTGAAAGAGATGCAGGCATGCACGCGTTTATGTATGTGGTACCGTGCAGTAGCATATGTTTTACGTTCTATTATTAATAAGAAAGTGTTACTCCAATTTGGCTAACACATATTAGTGCTCTAAATCCTTCCTCTTCCTTCTCTCTTAACCCCCCCCCCCCCCCCCCCCCCCACCTTTTAATTTTAATTTTTTAACACACCCACACACACACCATAATGGGTACTCAAACCCATGACCTCTTAACTCCTTCCTCTCTGCAGCTGCTCCTCTTCTAAATCCTTTCTTCCTTACATGCTTTTCTTATTCCCTTCTTTCTACTTGGTATCAGAGCAAATCAATTCTTTGATTGTCTTTTGAATCAAGAAAGAGATCACTGTTGACGTTAGGAGTCTGTATGGCTGGCACAGTGCTATGCAAACAGTGGTTCCAATCGAGGAAGAAAGGATTTAGAAGAGGAGAAGAAGAGAGGAAGGTGAGAGGGAACAGGAAGGATCTAGGACACTAATGTCTGTTAGTCTAATTGATCTAAACATATAGTACTCAACAGGACCACATAAATAAATGCGCACACATCTCTCAAGAAAATCTAGGGGTCTAATGAAATACGGGATATGCATAGAGAACCTAGGAATTCATTTGAATAATGTTTAGATATCACATATATTAATTATGAAAATTAAGTTCTATATTCTTTAATTGGATTGGGAAGGGTTTTTCTAAGAGGCATTGAATTAGCAGCCAGATGCATTCCCTTGGAGGGGGTTTGAACCCGTGGCTCAGTGGTAGACAGCCTGCATTTCAACACTGAGATCTCAGGTTCGAGTCCAGTGTACCTATGAAAAAAAAAAAAAACCTTATTTGAGGATCCATTTTGATGTACAGTCAACTTACAGTGATAATTAGTTTAATCATAATGTTTTTTCCAGATAAGAGATTTCAGTTGCTTCTCAATGATCTCACACTTGTTTTTGTTCCCAGTTCAACTCAAAACTGAGAGTAAATACGTAATCACAAATCATGACTGATTATTCGCTCTGGTTTATGTGGGACTAACCCAACCTTGGACATTTCACTTTGCTGTGACACAATTATCGCAATCTGAGTTCATGGTACTTCCAAACATGGCCTCAATCACATATGGACCATGGTTAGAAAATCTGTTGGTGCCTTAATGTGTCAAGGCAGATAGTAGATTTCTCTATTGATTTTTATAGCTTCTATGAGTATAAAACTAATTTCATAATTTAGTAGGTTCAAATGAAAAATATTGATTTTGGAAGAGTAGTGTGATTGTTCCTTCAATGATGATTTCAAGAGCCTATTATTTTGATGTCGGTTGTCAGTTGTCACCAAACCATCATACATGTTTGATAAGTAAAAAAGACAAAAGGAAAATAAGTAGAAATCACCAGAGGCAATAGACTAGGCCAGATTCTTTACCTATCAGCAAGCAACTGGTGAAGATGGATTGATTGGAAGCTGAACTCGTCGACTCCTACAAAAATGAATTTGGTTAATGGTTCACAGCATCCATACTCTTTAGAATCTAAGGAATTATAAGATCCTTAACCTGAGGGTTATAATGCATCCCTGACTTTTCAGTTCTGATGAGTGGTGCGCATGATTCGGCAATCCGGACTGTTGGTCTGTTGTGTCAACTGCGAATGGACCATACGCCAAAAAATTACTCCATGCGACGATCTTAACCTTTCAATTTGTGGCCTACAAGTAGATGGTTAAGGAGGGAGTGGTAGACTCCCAGGAGTTTCAAAAATTTACTCCATAGAATGTTTTCATTTCGGGGTTCTTATCCTTGTTTCGGTGGTAGACTCCCAGGAGTTTAAAAATTTTACTCCATAGAATGTTTTCATTTTGGGGTTCTTATCCTTGTCTTGGTGGTAGACTCCTAGGAGTTTCAACACGAGGTCTGGGGTTTGAGTCCTGTAGGTGGTGAAATCCCACTATGGCGTGAGTGTGGGGGTGTGTGCGTGTAGGTGGGTGTGGGGTGTGGGGCGTGTGTGTCAAAAAAAAAAAAAAGATGGTTAAGAAGCGAAATACAACTGTCCACCATTCACGTGGAAAAGAAGCCTCTACCCCACTGTTATTTTTAGCTCTTAATCAATATATGTTGGCGGTACTGTCCACTTTCTCCAAAAGGAAAAAAAAAAGAGGTAAAAGGTCTAGAGATTAGTGAATAGGGTCTCCAAGCAGGGAGATTTTTGGGCATGATCCATCTACAGTTGGATGCAACTGACAAATGACCTGGACTCCAAGCCACAAACTCTACTCGTCGGAACTAAAAAACCCATGTACTGTGCAGTGCCTCGGGGAGCCACAGATCCTAGAATTCCTTGTCTAATTTCTATAAACCATGTACTTTTGAATTGACTTTCTGTTTCATGCTATTACTTAAATCAAACTTGCTTATCTTAGCCTTTTCTGTTTCATGCTATTACTTCAATCAAACTTGCTCATCTTAGCTTTGCCTCGCAGGTCTCAAGGAAATCATACGAGAAGCTCCAGAAACCTGACGTGGCATAGAGACCCAATGCTTGTAAAGAGGGGTCTCAAGAGTTTGATTCCTGCCTCTCTTACTAACGGTTGGATCGTCTATCTTATGTGTTATATCATTATTTTTAGATTAAGGTGAATGGAGAATCACTGTTAGTGTATAAATCAATGCATACTCTGCTAATATCATCCATGGCTCTTGAAATAGAGCAGCTGATTGTATGTGTAATGAGGTATTAAGCAAGACTTGGGCAGTGAGTTTGTGCAATAAGCTAGGATTTTCAGCTTATGCAAATGCCATTGACAGTATAGGTTTTGCTGTGGATGGCTCATGTACCTAAACTTTCCCAGATAAGAAACCCAACCATTCAATTCGCAGCCAGCAATGGTTCACATTCAACCAAAAAAGCCCAGATTTTTCTATGGCTGAGCCAAAAAAACTTGACTCGATGTATCGAGAGTTGAAAAGAAAACTTGATTTGGTTGGACTCCTTCCAGGATCCAGACTGGTTGACTCGACTCAGCAAAACAGGACAGAACTTAAGTGAACGAAAAAGAAATTTGAAAAACCACAGCTGGTGAACCAATAACAGATTTCATGGGGTTTGTTCTCTACAAGATTCGTAGATAACATTGAATATTACCGAGTCTTGTAACTCGACCAGAGTTAACTTGATTTGAGTTTTAAGACTGGTGTAAAATGAAGTATATAACCAACTTCTATTATCATTATTGCTATCGTAGTTCAATAATAGCATTACATCGTCATTCATTGCACATCTTACCCCTTCATCATCTTGAGGGGGGGGGGGGGGGGGGGGAAGGTACACCCACCCCAACTATTAGTCACACCTCAATGTTAGCCACCCCACTTGGGAATTGATGCCAAGACCTCAATATTGAAATGAATCATCTTTAGTGTTATGAAGGGGAAGAGTTGCATGATCTTGAAGATAGTCGCCCCATACTCGGGTTTTCAGTTGGGGCCTATGGTTCAGTGTTCCACATCATTGGTCTGTTGCGCCCCATGATGGCGGGACCATGCTCTGAAATATCGCAGATTGGAAGATCCTAGCCACCTAACCAATCCTGGTGGTGTTTCAATTGAGTGTAGACAATTGCTATGTTTATCTTGTTGACCATTCATGTGCAGGATAGACATTGAAATGCTAGAATTGTCTTATTGAAGATATTTTCTGGGCATAGTCCGCTCATGGCATGCTCCAAGAGATTCAGTGGTCTGGATCACGGTTGATGGGCCTCACTTATACAAACCGAAAACCTAAGTATACTGCATGTATCACGGGTGTATGATCATATAACTCCTCTCTGAAGTAACGGTAATTTTTTCTTCATTTTCAGGATAAATCAAACATGCTAATATTTTGAAACAATGCCTTATAAATGTTATTCATAAAAAAAACTTGATGTTAAATTATTTTCTAAAACCCGCTTAAAGTTTTTAAATATAGTAAAAAGCATTATTTTAGCTTGGGTTTTCTATATAACCGCCTACCTATTAGGCTATTTTTAGATATACGCATGCTTTTAATATATTTATATTAACCCACACAACTTTTGCACCGTTGGACATTCAGCCGCTTAAATTTTAAGATTGCATACGGTTTCTATAAACCGTATAATGGCAAAACTGCCCTCATTCTTTCTCACACGGGAAAGCCTCATTTTTGGACTCATGCATTAAAATGAGCTGCTAAAATGGATGGATGGTATGGATAAAAGGCATACATCATGTGGGGACACATAGCTTTGACACTGGACATGGATTCCCTGCAAAAGCCTTAAGGAGGAAGTTCCTGCGCTAGGAACCTTGATAGGGCCCACTGTGACCGCTTTGTGAGATCATTTAGGACAATCAACCAAAAATGAGCTGGATCCGAGACTCAAGTGGGCCGAAAATGTGAGGATTGAATATCCAAGGTTGAAATAATCGTTGGGCCACATAAGTTTAAGATCAGGCAAATATTTGTGTTTTCAGTTCATCCCAGTAGGAATGAGCGTTATGAGGGTTATTGATGGCATATAAACACATCACTGTGGATCCCAAAGAGGTTTCAATGGTAAGAATTTCCCTACTCACCTTTTCATTTAGTACGGCCCACTTGATTCTTGGATCTGGTTCATTTTTTGGTATGCTGTCCTAAAATGATCTCACAAATCGGATGGACGGGTGGATTTCTCGAAATCATCAAGGAAAGCCCTACCTAGGTTCCCAGGGACTTCCTAGGCAAGAATTTCGTAGGAAATCCGCGTGGTTTGACACGGGAGCGGATTAAGTGAGACCCTGAATCCACCAAGGTGGGTGGGACCCCTAACCGTGGGGCTCACAGTGATTTATGTGTCTTAAATCCACACCATCCAAACGTTTTGAAATATCATTTTAGGGTATGATACTGTAGACACCCCACCTTCGGCTACACTGTTGGTAGAGATAGCTGGTTGAACGGAGGACCATACCCCCAAATCCCAAGTCCAAACTCAGCCAAACTCACCCTTGTAAGCCCCATTCCATAGCCCAGTTCAAGCCTGAACCCAGTCAACCCAGTCCTAAACACCACCCTGAAAAACCCCCCATAAAAAAGTCCAGTCAAAAAGACCCAAAAAAAGTCAAACTCACTGAGTCAACTCGCTGAGTTAACCCGCTGAGTCAACCCGTCGAGTCAAAACACCGAGTCAACCCGTCGAGTCAACCCGTCGAGTCAAACCACCGAGTCGACCCGCTGAGTCAACTCACTGAGTCGACCAGCGAGTCCAACAGAAGCCCCGAGGGAACGGCCGTACTCGCTGGAAACCGAGGAGCGGCCGTACGGGCGGCCCATGGCAGGCCGCCCGGACAAAATTACGACTTCTGCCACTGCTCGCTGCTATAAATACCCCCTCCCCTTCTCATTTCAAGACACCACTCAGCTAGAGAGAGCCCGTCCGTCTGAGTCACCCTCCTTCATCCTTTAGCCCATTCCTTCACCAAGGAGAGCCCGAGTGAGGAGAGCCCAGCCCTGGTCCAGCCCAGCCTGACCACTGGTCCAAGCCTCCCAAGCCACCCAAGTCTTGATCCAGCCACTCGAAGCCAACCCTTGCGACACCTCCG
>PVNU02001684.1:0-261733 GCA_003013855.2 Liriodendron chinense
TATTATACTTACCTCTGGATTTATCTCGGGCTTTCCCGCCCTTTATATCATTTCCTCTCCCCCGATCCTGTGTCACAAGAGCTCTTGCTGAGTAGACCCTTGAGACTTCCTCCTTGTCTCCTCATTAAATAAACAACTTGTTACCTGTTCCATGGACATCTTTCCGTCTAATGCGGAGTTACTCAAAGATACCACCAATGTCTCCCAACTATCAGGCAATGAGATAAGCAATAGCAAAGCCTATAGTTCATCGTCCAAGACCATCTTCATAGCGGAGAGTTAGTTCACAATATTGCTAACTTCATTCATATGCTCAGCCACAGAACCATTATCCTTGAACTTGAAATTCACAAGTCTTCTATCAGGAAGTTTTTATTGCCAGCTGTCTTCCTCTCATACAGCCCTTGCAATTTCTGCCATAGGCTAGCGGTTGAGGTCTCTGTAGACACATAGTGGAATACCGAATCATCCAACCATTGTCTAATGAACCCCACCGCCTTCCGGTCTAACTTCTACCAATCATCAACTGACATATCTTTTATCTTTGCTGATATGCCTAAGATTGGAGAATACAAGTCCTTGCAATAAAGCAAGTCCTCTATCTTAGCCTTCCATATAGTCCAGTTAGAACCATTTAGGCTAATCATCTTTGATGAGCCACCTTCCATAATTCAGAACCGATCCCACTTTCGTTCAAACAACCTGGCTCTGATACCACTTTTGTTTGGTACGTTTCACAAAACCTTAGGAACTCGCCTCCCAAACTACTAGAATTATGGGATATGATAAAGCAATAAACTAAATCAAATCAAATCATCAACCACACGATGCAAGAGATTTTATGTGGAAAACCCTCAAAAAGGTAAAAACCACGGGACCTCGTCTAGACAAACAATCCACTATCAAGAGAATCATTTACAACCTCAGTCACAAGCACAACCTGCTTGGATCTAATCTTCTTCACCCATGCAGGTATGGATAAACAATAAAATGATTAGAAACTGAGAGATCTCACTGAGCACGAGGACGTTGAAGAGCCGAGACGTCGCTTGCACTGTGAATCACCTTCATGAGAGGGTCAACTGCTCAACAGAAATGCCTTTGTGTGTTGAGCTTATAATTACCTTCGCAATTGGGTCAACCTCATCACAGCATTTTACTGCGGTCTCCTTGTGAGGTATTGTACAACTGCAACCAATTACACAAGTTTAATTGAAAAGAAGAAAATCTCTCAGATGGAAAATCCTAGCCACCAATCTTCGGAATTCTTTTCAGTTGAATGTGAACTGCTGCTGTATTTCTCAACTTACCATTTGTAGGCCAAAAATCGAAAGTTTACGATTGTCCTATCAAATAGGCCACAGTAGACCAATTTTTTGGATTAATGAACCATGGGGCCCCACCTGTTGGAATTGAAAACCCAAGTTTTGAAATCTCATCCTAAAATGAGATGGAAAAACAGATGGACGGTGTTGATACATTAAAAAATACATCAAGATGGGCCCACACGGTTAGGGTAACACCCACTAAGCTATGGGTAATCAACAATTAACCCATATATAATAAATCCTCCTCTCACCCGACGCGGATTAGCTACTGACAGGTTGAGTAGCTATCTCGCTACTGAAGTGACGTCACCAACTTCTGTGGGCTCCACTGTGATGTATGTGTTGTATCCACACCGTCCATCCATTTGGAGAGATCAATTTATTGCAGGAGACAGAGAATGAGGCAGATACAAAGCTCAAGTGGACCTCACCAAAGAAAACAGTGGGGATTGATCTCCTACCATTAACAACTTCTTGGGGCCACGGAAATTTACAATCAAGCTGATATTTTTGTTTTCCCTTCGTCCATGCATGTGTGAACTTATGAACAGGTTGGATCTCAAATAAACATCATGGTGGGCCATAGGATGGTTTCAACGGTCTGGTCATTGTACCCACTGTTTTCTTTGGTGGGGTCTAATTGAGAATTGTATCTGTCTCATTCTTTAGATCATGCCTTAAAATGATCTCTCCAAATGAATGGACGGTGTGGATACAACACATACATCACGGTGGGGCCCACAGAAGTCGGTGACGTTCGGATGCTGGGTGGGGCCCACCGTGATGTCTGTGAGAAATCCACTCTGTTCATCCGTTTTGTGATTTAATTTTAAGATATGCGACCAGAAAATGAGGTGGATACACAACTCAAGTGGGCCACGTCAGAGGGAAAACTAGGAAAAGAGTTTTCTACCATTGAAATCTCCCTGGGCTCCACCTTGATGTTTATATTCCATCCAAACCGTTTATAAATTCATTCCCACTTGGATGAATGGAAAACACAGAAAAACCTAGCCATACAAATGTTTCAACAGTGGTCACTAAATCACCACTGTTTCCTCTTTTGTGGCCCACTTGAGTTGTGGATCCGCCTCATTTTCTTTGGTGTATCCTAAAATGAGATCAGAAAACGGATGGATGGAGTGGATTTCTCACAAACATCATCATGGCCCCACCTAGCATCCCAGCGCAGAAACTTCCGCCGTGTCCCACCTAAACTCCCCTTTCTTAAAAACAGGAGGTACAGAGAGGCGCGGATCGGCTATTCCCGGTGGGACTAGCATAAGGGGTGGTTTCAAATGTCTGTGGGCCTCACCATGATATATGTATTTTATCCACGCCGTCCATTCATTTCTCCATCTGATTTTAAGGCATAAACCCAAAACTCAGACAGATCCAAATCTTAGGTGGACCACACCAAGGTAAAACAGTGGGGATTGAACGTCCACTGTTGAAATTTTTTTGGGGACAACAGAAGTTTAGTATCAAGCTAATATTTGTTTTTTCCCTTCATCTAGGTCTATCTGACCTTATCAACATGTTGGATGGAAAATAAACATTACAGTGGGCCCTAGGAAGATTTTAATGGTGGACGTTCAACTCCCACTGTTTTCCTCTGGTGTGGTTCACCTGAGATCAATATCTGTCTAAATTTTTGGTTTCTGCCTTAAAATTAGATGGAGAAATGGATGGACGGCGTGGATAAAACACATATATCATGGTGGGCCCACAGACATTTGAAACCACCCTCCTATCCGCGCCCGTAAGTCAGGTCCTACTCTACTTCTAAAACCCGTCCAGCGTCTTCAGATTGGGTCTATATCCTTCTCTTCAAACCCCTCCTCGTCTCCATATCCGAATCCGAATCCAGCTAAGGAAGTCATGGCCGGTCCCGCCTCTCCGGATTCGGTCTATCCTCCTTCTGAAACCGGTTCCACCTCTACTGTTCCAGCTAAGGAAGTCATGACAGAGGTAAGAGAGAGAGGGAGATCTGGATCTTCTTCTTCTTCTTTCTTCTTCGTAGAATCCAGAACACCTCCAGTGTTATCTGAACCGTTCATCCTTTGCACCTTAGCCTAGAATGGTCTAAGATCTGAAAATTGGACCGATCCGACAATCTTAACCATGCAACAATTACCCTTTTAGAGCTGCTGTGTGAACAGTTCCGGTTATCGCGATCCACCATTATAAAAACTAAATCAACTAGTTTTTTTTTTTTTTTTTAATAGTTTTTACACACCTGAACTGTTAGTACACCCACCCCACTGTTAGTCACATCACAATGTTACTAAGACCTCAGCGTTGTTGAAACGAGGTTATCTTCACTCAAGTTTGGGGTGTGGGCCTAGGGCTCATGGGCTTTGACATAAGCTTCAAATCTAGGTTATCGTCACTCCAGTCTACCACTTAGATAGTTAGATGATGACATTCTTATTGTATTGGTTTATATTCCAAAAGCTGATATACTTTTTTATCTTTATATATTACAGAAGCGACAGAGGTTGGGTGGTGGGCCCGAATCTGCTTCTCCTGTAAGAGAAACCTTAACCCTAAAAAATTCAACTCTTTTGAACCACCAGCGATATTTTATTTTCTTTTATTTTTTCATGGAGTTATGCCTGTGTCCTCGGGGGCTGCGTGGGGTTCATGGTGACATATCCACTCCGTCCATCTATTTTGAAAGACCACAATAGTACTGGACGGGAGTGGATTTATCACAGACATCTATGTGGGCCCCACACAGTTCCAGGCATTGGTATAACTGCCTGATTTCCAGTTTATTTTCTTATCTGCACTTTGCCCATACTTTGAAACTGAAATAGCCTTGTTTCATGAACTTACTTTATTGCAGACATTGACGGGAGGACGGAGGTCTGGAGGAATGAAAAGGTCGTCCGGCACGTTTGATCAGGTATATTTGGAGGAGCACGTTTTTATCAGTGTGTTCAATCACCACTGTGGATCTGCCTCATTTTTGGGTCCATGCCCTAAAATGAGCTGGCAAAATGGATGAACGGTGTGGATAAAACACGTACATCATGGTGGGGCCACGTAGCACTGTCCAGTAGTGAGTCATTACTGGAACAGTCAATAATATGCTGATCAGTGACGGCCATGATCGGAGTGGTCCCGAAACATGTATAGCGCAAGGATGCATGTGTATTATACTAGAGGCATATTTAATTTCTTTTCTAATTACTTTAATATTTGTGCGCAGGACCGGGTAGTTACCATCATTCATGGCATGAACAAGGTTATCAAGACCCTCAACTGCGAATGTGGAAACAAACTGGATTTCGAATATAAATTTTCTTGCCAATGTGGGTACTTCCACTGCTCAGGCAAGCAGAAACAGGAGTGAGAGTGAGAGTGAGAGTGAGAGTGAGAGTGAGATTGAGTTCGTTCATATGGATCTATATCTGTGGGATTTGTGCATGTGACATACATTGTTGGGTTCTTCGTTTCTTTCGATAGGCTGGTCGTCTCTAATCTGATTGGCTGTGTAGATCTGTTTGTTTCTATATATATATATATATATATATATATATATATATATATATATATATATATATATATATATATATAAAGAGAGAGAGATGATCTCACGCGCACGAGTGCAGATCGTCTGTGTTGAAGACACAACAAATTCCAGCGCCATTGCTTCTCATTAGTCCACGTTATTTTCGATGACTCCATCTACTAATGTACGCCGGATTTTTCTCTTCCACATACATTGTAGCATGTGAAACTTTTTTTGGGTCCCACCATGATTTTTTTGTTAAATCCATACCGTCCATCAATTTTTCCAGATAAATCTAGAGCACGATCCCAAAAACGAGGTACATCCAAACCTCAAGTGGATCACATCACATAAAGCAGTCGGAATTGAACAAACATCCGTTGAAACTTTTCTAGGGCCAACATCGAGGCTTATTTTCCATCGGACCTGTTCATAAGATCACACATGCCTAGATGAAGTTAAAATAAAAATATCAGCTTGATAAGAGCATTATGTGGCCCCAAGAAGTTTTCAATGGTAGCATTAATTCTTACTGTCCTCCTCAATGATGTGGTCCACTTTAACTTTAAATCTGCATTGTTTTTGGGTTTATAGCCTATAATGAAATGAAAAAATGAATTGACGGTGTGGATCTAACAAATACATCATCGTGGAGCCCACTTAAATTTCACACCTCCGGCGCTTGCTGTGTGATGCAGGGGAGCGAATTAGGTTAGACCGGGCATCACCCAAGATGGTGCAACCCTTACCGTGGGGCCCACCTTTATTTGTTTATTCTACATCCACTCCGTACATCCGAATTTTCAGATCATTTTAGAGTATTCTGCTAAAATTTAAGAATATCCAATCATCAGGTGGACCATACTCTAGGAAAAAGTTGTGATTGAACGTCCTACTATTAAAAACTTCTTGGGAATCATCTTAATGTTTATATGGTTTTTATTTGACATCCAATCTGTTGATAAGTTCACATAAGCCTGGATGAAGAGGAAAAACATATATCAGCTTGATACGAAACTTTTGTGGCCCGTTATTGGTAAGTCACCACTGTTTCCTATGGCATAGGTAATGGTAAGCCACCACTGTTTCATTTTTTGGATAATTCTTTAAAATGATCCGGAAAAACGGATGAACGGGGTGGATATAGAATATACATGACAAGGTGGGCACCACTGTAAGGGCCGTACGGTCTTAGGTGAGGCCTGGTTCTCACCTAATATGCTCTGTGCAGCACATTCCGGTGAGAGAAGAAAACGGAAAGTATTTATATGTGAAACTTCAGTGGGCCCGATGTATTTATCAGATCCACACCGTCCAGCCATTTTTTCATACCATTTTATTGAACTAGACAAAAAAATGAGGCAGAACCAAGCTCAACCGAGCCACCTTACAGAAACAGTCTGAATTGAACGTCTACTGTTGAAAACTTCTTGGGGCGATAGGAGGCTCTTATCAAACTTATATTTGTGTTTTCCCTTCATGAATGTATGTTTAACATTATTAAAAGGCTAGATAGCAAATAAACATAACAGTAGACCCTAGGAAGGTGTCAACGGTTTCCATTCAATCTTGGCTACTTTTTTTGACATGGTTTACTTGAATTTTGGATATGCCTCGATTTTGGGCTAATGCTCTAGAATCATCTTTAAAAATTGATGGACGGTGTGGATATGAAACATGAATCATTGTGGGACCCAAAGAAGTTACACACGCTAAAAATGATGTTGTGCAGCACGCGTTGTATTTGGGAGAGAGAAATCCCGCGTATCTCGTCAGCCAAAGTCCTCTGGGATGACGTGGACAAATGAGAAGCAATGGCGCTGGAATTCCTTGCGCCTTCAACACAGACGATCCGCACTCCACGCGCACTAGCGCCCAAGGTGCTATCTCCGCACTTAGCGCCCAAGGTGCTAAGGTTAGATGTTACTTTCGGAGTGAATAAGAACAGACACTCGCATGCAGGAGACTCTCGCATGAATCTCACGCTCCCTCCCTGTTTAGGAAAGCTCACGGCAATGTGTGCCAACGTCACCAAGTTATGTAGCCCCGCTATGATACATGTATATCATAATATCCGCACCACCCATCCATTTAAAAAGATCGTTTTAGGAAAAAAAGAAAAAAAAAATGCAAATCCAAATTTTCCGTGGACCACACTATTGAAAGCATGGGACAATGATGCCCACCGTTGAAAACTTCCAAAGGCCCACCATGATGTTTATTTTCCATCCAACCTGTTCATAAGTTTTCCAAAGGCCCACCATGATGTTCATAAGTTTTCGGAGTTAATAAGAACAGACACTCGCGTGCAAGGCTGCACGAGAGACTCTCGCCCGAATCTCACGCTCCCTCCCTGTTTAGGAAAGCTCATCGCGATGTGTGCCGACATCACCAAGTTATGTAGCCCCACTATGATACATGTATATCATAATATCCACACCACCCATCCATTTAAAAAGATCGTATTAGGAAAAAAAGGAAAAAAAAAATGCAAATCCAAAATTTCCGTGGACCACATTATTGAAAGCATGGGACAATGATGCCACCTTTGAAAACTTTCAAAGGCCCACCATGATGTTTATCTTCCATCCAAAGGCCCTCATTTTTGGCAACGTGATTACTGCATCCGGGCCATCTATTAAGTTTTGGATTGCCTTATTTTTGGCAACGTGATCACATAAGTTTTGGATCAGGCCAATGTACTAACATCATATGGAAAAGCAAGTGGATGAGGTGGATTTCCCAAAAACATTGCGGTGGGGCCCATCTAGCTTAGCGTAGTAGAAAGTTTTTACAAAAGGCTTTTTAAGGGAATCCTCTGAATCCTAAAAAATTTGGCAACGTGATTACTGCATCCGGGTCATCCATTAAAAGTGAACCGATAAGAGTACTGCAACTGGCTACTCTCTCATCAGGGCATGCCCTCATGTGGGACCCACCCGACCAAACAGCTTGGACATGGCGATGCCACGTTGGTGGCACATGTTCCCAGCATGTGAGGGGCTGAGATATACACAAGTTTCATTGGCAATTCTCTCCATTAAGTTTCACACTTGTATCATCTTACCATCATTGCATGTGTATCATCTTACCATCATATCCAGGAGTAATGGTACGTTTGGAAGTTGATTAACATTGTATGAGTCGTGAATATGGTAAAAAAGAAATCTTAATTTCTAGAAATGTGCTCCCTCTTTCAGGAAGACCCATGTCACTTGTAAAAAATTCAAGGGGTTGAGTGCAATGCAGTGGAAATGGCACCTCAAACACACGCTGAATGTACAGGATTCTAGGATCAAGAGTATGTGAAGCTCACCTGCATCCTCTCCACATGTGTCAACCTGGATGGGTGTGAGACATCCGACCTATGCATTAGATGGATCCTACAACTTACACCTGGCCCAAAAACAGGCTACTTCGTGCACTAAAAAGAAATCATGTTTAGGTTGGGCTCAAGTTCAAAATAGTCGCCAACTTAAGTAAACGGACCAAGCTTGGGTTGTGCCTGCACCTAAATTAATATGAATTGTAAGGAAACTACAATTTGTTATGTGGGCATGTGTGTGTTGGCCAAACATGCCATGGACCAAAAATAATGTTGGCCGACTAATCAAGAAGGTCAAACTTGTATGACAGAAAGCAATGAGGCATTTGGAAATAAGTGCAACACTAAATTTCAACATTTGTACTTTACCCAATGAGAATACTGCACTGATTTTTAGCACATGACATATTTACATTGCACCCTACCTAATGAATGGCCCAGATCTCTGACATGATTGATCCATGACACCTATTCTACCTCATCGTACGAGGGGGCGGCTTGCCGAACCATGACTTGTATTTTCCTTCCCACTACAAAACTCTTTAAATGGAATTCACTTCTACAAGGTGTCCAAACACACCTTAATATTTGTTTGCCAATTATCTGCAGCTCTTACAAAAAAGACAACGAAAAGAAATATTTCACTTATTCCGACCACATTGACCAAATTTCTGGACTTCATCAGAGCCACAAATGGCTTGGGCCGTTACGATGCATTACAAATTTCTCCACCACAAATCATGTTTAATCATGTATAATCACTTGTAAATGCTAAATTATAAATTAGGCTAAAGACTTCAACCTCTATCTAAAGCACCAATATTTTGATGATCAAAAGAAAAAACCAAGTTGATCCGTTGGTCAGGTGGAGTCACTTTTTATAAAACAAATGTACAGGTTTTTTTCTAGCCCATCACACACATTTGGGACAATGGTAGACTAAGCTGTGAACATAACCTTGTCTCAACACTGAGGTTCATGCATCGAATCCCAATGACTAACATTACAGGGTGACTAACAGTAGTATGGGTGGGTGTACTAACAGCGGGATGTGAGTACTAACCCATAAAAGAAAGTTTTCTAACCCATCCACTTGTTTCCAATCTTTGGGTCCGCATGCTGATTGGATCGGATTTCAATTGAAATAATCCAATTTATGGATACTACAATCATGGGATACTGAGTAATGTAATCAGAACATCTGCAAAGCGTGGACATATTATTCTATTCATTGTAGGCAACATCATTAAAAAAAAAAAAATGGACTGTTGTGATCTCCAAATGAGCAAACCTATAAGAAAATGATTCACATCCCTATTTAATTACGATTTAAAGAAGTTAAATTCAATTCTTTAACATGAAACAAAATCATGCAACCACAATATAAAAAACTCGTCTAATCTCTCTCACCAAAAAATAAAAAATAAAAAAATAAAGAAATATTGAAATAAAAGTGGTTGAGCTATAAAATGACGACTATCCTTATCAACCCAAAATGGGATCAACTAAAGCTGCGCAAGCTCCTGTTTCCTTCAATTCCTTCATTGGATCATCAAGCTTTGGTTCTTGCTCTTTCTTGGCCATATTCTTAGCTTTCTCTTTCCTGCACGTCATAAGAAAACATCATCTAAATTTTTCTAGCCCAAAATACAATTGAAACATCATTAGGCAGTGTGCCCTTTATTACTCTGAAATTCTTCAAAATTCAGCAATGAATAAGCCGAAAATTCTAACTGTGATTTCACCTTATATGTACGAAAGAATGATCTATTGAGAAGATGGTTGTCAATACTTCAGAACCTAATGCGTTGTCCATGTTACGAGGAATTATATGATCCTTGACACCATATTTTTCAGTTTCTACCTAACTCAGTAAGCCAGATTGTTATGGTTGTACACAATATTTTTAGGCATGATCATTTTTCCTTTGAAGGTATGTTTTAGTATTTGGGTCAGCATGGAAAATCGAAATATGTATTAAGTGGACTTCTATTTTCACCCTGTGATACAAAATCATGGAAGATGTGTGGCCTTGACAAGAGTATGAATTTTTTAAAACATAAACTGAAGGATTTTATTAGCATAATACAAAAAGCTACAATTCACCATTTTATTAGCACAGTCACAAAAAAAAAAAAAAAAAAAAAAAAAAGGATCCTAACAAATTGTGAAAGACATTAAAAAAAAATCAAAAGACTATATATACCTCAAGTGTGTAACAAAAAATAAAGTTCTATAACTACACGAACTTGCTGAGCAATCTCCAACCTAGTCATTATCAATGACAGAGATTAGCTTTAACAATAAAAGAATGCAACTTTTTGTAATAAAAATAATACATATATGAATTATAAAATTGATCATCATACCTTTCTATTCTTCAGAGGCTAAAAGCATTACTGCCTTTGAATCTACCTGGACAATTACATAAGTTGTGCTTAAGACCATGCTTGCCACAACCATTACATCTTCTTTTATCCTTTTTTTACTTTATATATATATATATATATATATATATATATTTGAAATCATTCTCTTTCCACTTCCCTTTGTCTTAGCATGCTTTGGATTTTTAATGGTTACTTGGTGGCGTGTAGTTTTCCTTTTCATCGATTTTCTTGCATTTTCTGCATCTGAATCAACTTGTAGAGCACTACCTCTTTCAAAACTTTATATAGTCGTTCTTTAACTAAGCGATACCCTTGTATCGAGGAAGCCCCTTCATCGACAAGTAAACCGTATATCTGAGATAGATCACTATGTCGTAGTGAGATAGATTGATACGAATCTAGTTTAATCCCAATGATACTATCATCGTGAATAGAATCTACTTTCACATGTCATGTCCACCCTTTCA
Source organism: Liriodendron chinense (assembly GCA_003013855.2). Taxonomy (NCBI): domain Eukaryota; kingdom Viridiplantae; phylum Streptophyta; class Magnoliopsida; order Magnoliales; family Magnoliaceae; genus Liriodendron; species Liriodendron chinense. The sequence goes on from PVNU02001684.1 coordinate 11,031, forward strand.
GAATGTAGTGATCTGGCAATAAAGATACATGAGCATGTCATAAAACGCATAATACATGTCTACACGGTATACCTTCAAAATCAAATTTTAAACAATTACATGCTGCATGTGTTGCATTCACTTCATATTTAACCACTCGTTCGTATATGGCTTCTTCCAAGCTTTTAAGTTTAAAAACTTTATAAATGCAAATGTCTCCATCTACATGCTCTATTTTTACAACATAATCCAATGCTTCATATAACTCTTCTTGAAATTTGTAGGATATTTTCCTTATGTTTCTTCCATTAATTTCTCCATTTCACATAGTGTTTTCATCTTGGCTTTACTAGTTATTGTTTCATGATCTGCAACAAGTTCATTATGCCTTTGGCGCACAATTGCTCTATCAAATCGAACGATGAAGTTCATAAGTGAGTTACGCTTCTCTGCTGCCTCCGGGTTCGGCTCACCCGAGAAACGTGGGGGATCCATCTGCCTGAAATCCCTAAGTAAGGAACGGGCGCGATCCTGCTCTGATGTGGCAGGTGCATCGGCTGACCTCCTCTCTTGGCGCTCTACTATGGAGGTCATGGCATGCAACATCTGCTGGAACTGACCAGCAGTCATGCCTGGAGCTGGGGCTGTCCGGGACGTACCCGCACTAGACGACTACCTACCTGTGGCTCTCTTGGGTGCCATGTCCTACAGAAAAGGACAGAATCCTCTTAGCATCGGGTTACTCGTGAGTGCACACACGTTAATCAGAATTTTCTAGGCGTACAATAGGGGATCCTAGTTTAAACTAAGTTCGAAGCAGGTGAATAAGACTAGGGTCCTAGCAATCATACAGCACAAAGTAGGTCATCTCAGGTTATGAGTAGATATGTAATGTGGTGGACAGGTATTCCCAAGTTATGCTCTGATACCAACTTCTGTCACGCCCCAAACTCGAGAACCGGGCTCACTAAATTTTCGGCCGCCGAATCCAGTACCGACAGCCTCCGTAGTACCACATTCTCGACTCCTAGCTTCCATACGCCAGGTTCCGATCCTGGGATCCCACAAGGAGGATTTTCAGGGTAAACTTTTTTTTTTATAGATGAGCATAAACACAAGTATACCAAACCAAAAAAAAGCATCACATCACATGTCCACTAAGATAATCTTTTGAGTACAGTGCTGCGAAAAGGGAAATACAGTGCATAATTAAAAGCTGAAAGATCAAATGCACGCCCTTGCCTCACTGCTGTCACGCTATAGTATGTCCTGCACATAAACAACGTGCATAAGCTTACTATGAAGCTTAGAGAGTGCGTGGTGTGTGCGCAATGCATATGGCAGGTATACAGATATCAGAGTAAGCAGAAATGATGAAAGGCTACACTACCAAGTCTATGAATGTTATTAGCCATCCCGAGGCTATGCAATGCAAGGGGCCTACATGGCCGAGTGTCATATTCTAAAGAAGTAATGTGCGCATGTCAGTCCTCGACTGCCATATATCATACGGTTCACAACTGGGACATCACCGGGGTCTAGTACACTCCTGACATTGGTTGCCGCCCATTGCGCGCATAACCAAGCGAGTGGAAGAGACCTCACTATCCGACTCGTCAATGACATACAAGAAAATCCACCCGGCTCGTCGATAGCGAACCCATTCACGAGCTGGTCAGACTCAACCTAGTATATAGCCCTCTGCACCCAGGTGGGTAAGGTCACACCCCCTTCCAATCGACCCCGACACAGTGGGAAACGCAGCCTACTGGTATTTAGCCCTCGTGCGCTCATATATCCACTCAGTATAGATATTGGAGCATCCTACTGGTACCACAGGGTTTAGAGACTTTCACCCAAGGACATCTTTAGTGCCCAAGTGCTCGAATATATTTCTGGTGTCCATTTCTACCATCCACGATGCGACTGTGGTGGTCACAACCCCGATGTCGCTGGGGTGAGAATCTGATCATGACATGTATAATGCGAGATGCATGAGTCATACTATCAAAGCCATGCACCAAACCTGCGCATACCACGCGATCATGTGGGGTGACCCTATCTCATACGGGTCCCCTAAATATCTCAAGCTGTAAGGCATATGCTATGATCAACATCATCCACAGTCAGGCATACATATGATGCGTATGCACAAATGAATGGGCATGATATTCATTACACTAAGAATATTATCAGTGTGACCTATCAAGCTAAGTACGCTAGCATGTTTCAAATGTATCATGTGACAATCGGCCTCAAATGGTCGAATATATATATATATATATATATATATATATATATATATATATATATATATATATATATATATATATATATATATAGGGGATGAGATCTGGATAGAGGGTCCTACTAATAAGAGAAAAGTCTACGTGGCATGGCCCACTTGAGACTTGAATCGGCCCATCATACACAACAAATGGGCCAGAAGGACCGATGTATGGCACGAATACATCAAGGTAGCCCCTGGTGGCCTCCAATGGGACATCAATGATGACCCATATACTGGACCGTATGGCCAGCCCGTACTGTCCAATGAGGGGTCTACTTAAGCTACGCTTCAGCCTCTTTTTTGGGCTTATACCCTAAAATGATCTGTCCAACGCATGGACAGTATGAATGTGCAATACATACTTCAAAGTGAGCACCACAGCGGCCCACATATTGAGCATTGTGAATAAAATACATGCATCATGCTGGTCTAAGGTGACCGACAGATCGGGCACCGTAATAAGGTGTGTATACAACGCATCATCAAGGTGGACTGCTACGGCCGGCCCCACCCTCTGGACTGATGGATGATTTCGACAGTCCACTATCCATCGGCGTGGATTAATACATACTCAAGGTGGGTCCCTGTATCTGGATGACATGGATAAAATATACAAATCATAAGTAGGCCCAAGAGAGAACGGCCTGGATCAATCACATACATCATGTGGACCCATAAGGTGGGCCACCTGCTAGACGAGCGTGGAGCCCATCGGGTCACAAAAGTTCTGGATAAAGCTGATATTCATGATTTCCCTTATGTAGAAGCAAGCAATTTGACAACCTTACAACCAAAACAAACATCAATATATAAAAACAAAAATAAACATCAAGTACAGGTAATTACAAAATTGTACATGGAGCACCCATTCCTAGACGTGCCCACTTGCCTACAAACTAGCTTATTTAGGTTCTCTACAATTAGGTTCGGCTACAGACCCTACTAAAATTTTCTTAACGTATACCGCCCAAAACTATCATCTGGTTCTCTATGACCCATAATTTTAAACCCTATGTAACATATACCCAGACCCTCCAAGGAATCTAAAGCCTAGGCTCTGACACCCTAAATGATCTTTCATGTTTAACCTAACTGTTATCAATTAAACTCCCACTTTAGTTTTTTTTTTTTTTTTTAAGTTCTAACTAAGACTTTACTAGACATCATGACCCTAACCCCAACTTCGCTAGGTGCTAGCCCTAACCCTAGGCACTTCAGAATTCTCGAAATCTCTCTCTGATACCAAAACTGTCACGCCCCGGAATTCGAAACCCGAGTACAATGACCCAAAGCCCGAGTTCCAGGGTGTGAATTGAAAATTCGAGCATAGATTTCTTGAAATTGATCTGTTCCACACATCGCATAACTAAAATAAATTCCAAATAAAAAGTTTCTTTTCCACTAATGTCTTATTACATTGAATTTTACAAAATAAATCGACTACAGTTGGCGTTTGAGTAATACGTGACCATCTGAATACTCTACTCCGTCTACGTCTTATTCTTCCTGAAGACCTGCAAGAACTATGGTAATTTTGGTGAGCTAAAAGCCCAGTGAGGTCATTTCCATCACAGGTAATATTCCAGTTAATAAGAGATAGAATGCGAATCATCAATGGATAGAATTGTATGAAATATACTAGGATAAAGTTACGATTGATACACTTTATGATTTATTATCAATGGAACATGATTATCATGATGTCATGTATGTTATGATACGTGTGAGAGCAATAAACGTCTAGGAACTCGCTGCCACTGAACATTGGGAACCTGTCGCAAATCAACCATGCTCACCTAACCGGTACAGCAAGGTGGCAAATCAACCATGCACGTGTTCGATTCCCCAAGTGTAGGGTTGTGATGTAGTAATAATCTCGGTAAGACCGAGGTCGATCCACAGGGACTTGTGTAGGAATTCACAAACACATCCAATAGTGTCTATTGAGAGCTAACAACCAGATTTTATATGAAATTGATGTAAGTAACAACTTTAAACTAAATTGAAGGTAAACATTTATAAAAAGGCACTAGGGGTTCAAGGATCCACTTGTAGCAATCCTTGATGTTCAATCCGCTATGGGTTTTTAATTTCTCAACTAGAATCAATATTAAGATCTATCTAGCCGGATGGTAGAGTTGTTAAACCAAACAATCTGTCATATGTAAGGCCAATGTATATGATTCACTCAATGCAAGCTAGGATGAGCATGCTCAATTGCATAGGTCAGTCCCAATTCCAATAGGATAAGATCACAATCATAACCATCCTCAAATCCATTCACAAGACAAGTTTAGATTATGATTTGAACTTGATTCAAATCACATGCACAGTACCATACATAATTCAGAAAACCAGAAAAGCAGAACTTTGGTAGGAAGTCCCCACATGAAGATCATAGTACTAGAGCATACTCCAATTCCTCGGATCATACAGGTCTAGACTAGCACACAACAATTAAGAACTTAAGTAATTCTCCCAAACATCCATGAGTCATCATAAGACTAAGAAAAACTACTTAGAACTTGTATTAACTTCAAACCATTGTTCATAATCATGAAAACCAATCTTAAAACCAACTAAAAACGAATTGAAACATCTTAGATCTACTACAAGCTTCACCTCTTAGCCCTAGCTAAGAGGTTTAGCTGCTCATGATCCAAGGAAACATGAACAACTAGAAAAATCATAAAAACAGCAAAACAAACTAGGAGTTGTGGAACTCCGAAATCCACTTCCGCCGCCTCCAACCTTGCTTAAACTCTTCTTAGATACCCTAGGAACGATCCCTAGGTGTCCTTTTATAGTAGGGAGGCTCCGCAACTTCAAAATATTCTCGAATCTGCGTAAGCTTACACAGTGCGTAGAGAATTTCGGTGCCAAAACAGGAAAGTACGCAGCTTTACGCATGGCCGACCGGTCGCACGACCGGTCTGAGTGGCTGGTCGACCGATCGCGACCGGTTGGACCTCACTGAGAAACAGTCCAGCAAGCTCACTGTAGAAAAAAAATATCTGGCCGACTGGTCAAGACCGGTCGGACTGGGTTGGCCGACCGGTCACAACCGGTCGATTTGTCTTTATCCTGCATCCAGTGAGTTCAGCAAGCCTGGGAGAACTGGCCGACAGGTCTAGACCGGTCGTGGCCCTCTTGGCCGACCGGTCACGACCAGTCTTGGCCTCTTTCTTCTATAATTTCTTTCTTCTTTTCTTCTTTCCTTGCTTCCTTCTTTCTTTGGTCCACCTTGGGTCTTCATCCAAGGTTCTTAAAGAGATCCTTTTGTCATCAATTAGGCGGAGTCCACTCTCATTCCTGCAATCACAAAACATGCTTTCAATTAGTCTTTAAATCATGAAAATCTCGCACAATGAGTGATGAATTGGGGTTAGAATATGCACAATTAAGAGCTCAACAGCACGCCAGTGGGCAAATCAACCATGCACCACTGATCCAACCGAGCAAATCAACCATGCTCAATGAGTGAAACGACCAAAACTCATTACCACTGAACATTAGGAAGCTGTCACAAATTAACCATGCTCACCTAACCGGTACAGTGAGGCGGCAAATCAACCATGCATGCCAGGAGTCAAATCAACCATGCTCCTGTTCTGTCGCAGTGTATAAATTAATGCGTTTGTCATGAGTTATGGAAGCACTCTCCAAGCATACAATGCATATCATAATTCAATCAATTCACACTATGCATGCATTAACTTCATTAGGAAATTCTTTATCTTGCTTTAGTTATTATCAATCGAGGAATTTGAGAAGATCGTCATGTAAGGTTTATTGTGTTGACGAGCTAAGATTGTTCCAAGAGTTATGTATTATATATATTATCTAATCCTAAGTGGTTGTTTATCATGAAATTTGAGGATGATGTCACGTGGAATCTTGAAAATACTATTTGTATCTAGGGTTGCATGTTGGTGACATCACATGTAAGAACCTAAATCGAATTATTGTAGAATTTTGACATGTGCATTAAAAAGGAGAACTTTAAGAAAATTTATTCAGAAAGATAATTAGCAAGTGAACTTTAAGAACAGAGATAGAAGATGGATGGATCCCTTACCTAGGACCTAATATAATAGAAGGCACATAATAAAGCACATTAACGACCTAATTGAAGAGGAATTTGTAGAGATGAATCCCATACCTAGGATCCCATACTAAGGAAGAAAATATTAAAGCATGCCTAAAACCTAGTTATGGAAAAATAATTTAAAATTTGGATGTAAGCAGGAAAGAACACTAAAGAAAATTAACACAGAAAGTTACGTGAGATGAATCACTCACTGATGGTGTTCCCTAGACTCCAAACAAGGTTGCTTCGAAATCTGAGTCGACTTAGCGAGTTGACTCGTTGGGTTAACTCCAAACAAGTTTCTTCTTCTTCTTCTTCTTCTTTTCCTTCTTCTTCTTCTTTCTTTCTATCCCCTTCTGATCTAGAGTAGGGTCCAGCAGCGTAGCGGCGTAACAACAGCCACCGATTTAGTAGCCGCACCACCACCCTCTCTCTCTCTCTCTCTCTCTCTCTCTCTCTCTCTCTCTTTCTCACGGCTCCTCTCTCTCTCTCTCACGGCTTCTCTCTCTCTCTCACTCTCTGCGTTTTCTGAAGGAGGGAAAACACGGCCCGGGGATCTTATAGTTTCTTACGGTCGGTGGAGAAGATGGGTGCGCATAGAGGAGGCCTCGTTTGAGTTGGAGACGGCGACCAACCGAATTTTGGAGCTTCTTTGCGCATGCGATTCATTGGAAACCTAGGTGGGGTCCACATGGAGATCTGGAAGAGGTCTGGCCCATCCATGCACGGCAGATCCAAAGATCTTGGATTCCTTTAGACTGAACGGCAGCTTGAGGAGGACCTGATGCCCCGCTGATGAAAGAAAATTTTGGGGGGAATGATTTCGTGGGGCCAAGAAGACAGATGGACGGTTTGGATGTGGGAAATGGGGCCACCGAACGGACGGTGTGGATTTCGCACAGCGGCAGCGTTGCACGCTGTCGCAGCGAGTTTGAGAAGAAGACGGTTTCCTCCGTCCGTCGTGCAGCTACGCGGTCAAACGCTGTTTGACCGCGTGGCCGATAGTGTACACCGTACACTAGGTCCCACCATAATGGTTATATAAATCTACTCTGATCAGAAGGTGGGCCACAATTTCTTGGGCGTTGGTACCAAGATGGGAACAGATCCGAGTTAAGGTGGCCCACTTATGGTCTGATTTCTGATTTGGGCATTTATAGGATGATCGAAGGGCTGAATTTCGACGTGTATAGTTAAATTATGTCCTAGAACTAGTGTATGAAGTTTTGTGTGAAAGTGATCGCCAGAAATTATAAAACTTAAAAATGGTCATTTATTTTAATTTTAAATAATGGCATTTTTATAATTATTGTAAATTTGTGAATTTTGTGAAATCCACTGCTTCCATGCTATTCTAGGGTTTATTCTAAGTAACTTTAATAAAAGGACCATATGGTAATTCCATGCAGATGATTTATTATTAATTTATCAATATTTCAAGTTATTTAATGTATTAAATAATTAACTAAATTATAATTTAAATTATTCTAAAATCCTAGGGTATTACAAACACACCCGAGCAGATTCATAGGATCGAGAAATCATTGGTCTAAGCATATGCCTGGTGACGGACACGATGTACGGATCAGATTTATGGACAGACATGTGTACAGGACGATGTACGTCGAGTTTACATTGATCGCGAAATTCGAAATCGAAGTGGACGGTTAGATCTTCCGGTCTAGCAACGATAGATCATACTAATGGTCAGTTTATTGATTTAGCTAAGTATACTGAGTTTTCAAAGGCCTCAAAAAATGTTAGAAATACGTACAAAAGTGTATGCATGTGTGCCTGCATTTGAACAACATGGCCTAGAACTTAATTTCTCACATTTGAACACGCACTCGTGTATTTACTCGTGCGCCCAAATTTTTGGGGTATTACACACAGCATGACGCACTTGTGGGCCTGAAAATGAAGGGGAAAAATACGAAAAAAGGGGAGTTTATGTCCCCTTTGCACTCACTCGAAGATGGACGGTTGGATCGGGTCGGATAGTCGATCGGATGGCTTGATGGGGTAGATCTCCTCCTCTAGTCACCTAAGCTCACCAAAAACTCTCTCTTTGCACTCACCAATCACACTCTCTTCTCACAACTCTCTTTCTGTGAACCCTCGCCGTTCCGCGCTCCCGGACGTTCTCCACTTTCCTTTCGGAAAAAAGAAGAGGGGTGCGTGTGCGCAAATCGCCGTTTATGTCACTGGCTTGCCTTGTTCTCGAGGGCTTTTGGTTGGTTGGTTGTATTAGGCTGGATGTGTTGAGATGAGTTATGTAAGACCAGAGTCTCCACTAGCCAGTTACTTCGAATCTACAGTCGGCTAGACCCCGTAGAAACGTTAGAGAAAGGGATCCGAAGATTCTTTCCTCTAAATGACTCCTTTTGATCTGCGGCAAGAGATTCGAGGTAAGGGATCACGGTTACAGGGTGGGAAAAGGTTAAGCACCCTACACACTACCCGTACCGAAGTACGGTCTCTACTTCACATAATCGAACTAACACTTGAAAGTCTATTTTAATCCTCGTACATTCTCATGGATGACATGATGCATGAATGTAGGTCTGAACAGTAAGAGTTTCTGATCGGCAGGTTTCCATTAATGGGCAAGCCCAGAGCATATGCTCAAACTGACAGGTGCTTTATGCGGGATGCATGCTGTGTGTTTGAATAATCAAAGTGCTTGTAGTGACATGTACATGAATGCAGGTCTGAACAGTAAGAGTTTCTGATGGGCAGGTTTCCATTAACAGGCAAGCCCAGAGCATAGCTCGAACTGACAGGTGCTTTATGCGGGATCCATGCTGTGTGTTTGAATAATCAAGGTGCTTGTAGTAAAGTAGGGGGGTTGGAAGAAAAGTAAATGTTGCACTTATATTAGATGCGAATGAGATGATGTTGATGAAAGAGTAGCTGGGTGGACGGAGGTGTCGCAAGGGTTTGCTTCGAGTGGCTGGATCAAGACTTGGGTGGCTTGGGAGGCTTAGACCAGGGTCAGGCTGGGCTGGACCAGGGCTAAGCTCTTCTCACTCGGGCTCTCATTGGTGGAAAAATGGGCTAAAGGGTGGAGATGAACTCGGAACCGACGGATCGCACTCGGGCTGGATCCCCCTTTTGAATGAGAAGGGGAGGGGGGTCTTTATAGCAGCGGGCAGTGGCAGAACCTGTAAATAAGTTTGGGCGGCCCTCAGGGGGCCGCCCGTACGACCGCTCTGCTTCGGGTTCGGAGTGTACAACCTCCGAACCTGTTTTTTAGGTTTGGGTTTGGACTTGCTCCGAGGCTGCGGTCTGGAGCCCGGTGAGTTGACTGGGTTTAAGAGATGGGTTGACACAGTGAGTTGACTCGATGGGTTGACTCAGTGGGTTGACTCAGTGATTTGACTCAACGGGTTGACTCATCGAGTTTAACTTTTTTTAGGATTTTTTGACTGGTTTTTCTTATGGGGGGTTTTTTGGGCTGATGTTTAGGGGTGAGTTGACTGGGTTCAGGCTTGACTTGGGCTATGGATTGGGGCTTACAAGGGTAAGTTTGGCTGAGTTTGGACATGGGATTTGGGGGTATGGTCCTCCATTCATCCAGCTATCTCTACCAGCATTATAGCCGAAGGTGGGGTGTTTACAGATGCCCCTCTTTGGCAGAGGTTACGTGCAACCAAATGCCAAAGCGAGTGGACACCCCACTTCTGACCCGGTCATTCATAGATCATTGTTTGAAATCTTTGCTTGCCTTTGCATCTGCGTCAGTTGATTGTCTGGAAAATGATCACCCGCACATACCGCGGGAGTTTGGAGAAAACGTTGCGATTGTCCCTGCAATACGCTGCAACATTGGTACCCAATCGTAACCCTTCCATTCTCGATCGGTACTAACATCGGAAAGGTACAGCAGAGCCTCTGCGTCGTAGTCTTACGAGGTTACTGACCCTAAGATTGATTGTTTGATGTTTTTTCGGATCACTCCAATAGTACTTGTTTCGCTTGACTGTCAAAGTGGTTAGTTGCCCTGCGTCATGTAGTCTTACGGGAGTCCACTATGCCGACTTGAAATCAGTCAAGGTACTTCAGGCATCCACGCCTAGGTGTGTGCGGGTGAACTTTTTCCACTCGATCTGCTGGTTTTGATGTTTGGTTTGCAATTCATTCTTTCCTAGATTGTGGTCCGGAATCTTTGTTTTCCTTTGTATCTGAGTCAGTTGATTGTTTGGAGATTGATAACTTGCACATACCGTAGGAGTTTGGAGAAAACGTTGCGATTGTCCCTGCAATGCGCTGCAACCTGGGTACCCAATCGCAACCCTTCCATTCCCCATCGGTACTAACATCGGAAAGGTACAACAGAGCCTCTGCGTCATAGTCTTACGAGGATACTAACCCTGTGATTGATTTTGTGATGTTTTCCCATATTACTCCAGGAGTACTTGTTTCACTTGACTGTCAAAGTGGTTAGTTGCCCTGCGTCATGTAGTGTTACGGGAGTCCACTACGTCAACTTGGAATCAGTCAAGGTACTTCAGGCATCCACGCCTAGGTATGTGCGGGTGAACTCTTTCCACCCAACCTGCTAATTTTGATACTTGGGTTACAATTCATCGTTTCCACCTGTTCACATGGTTTCTTTGACCGAGCCTTTTGGCTTTCATCTTTTCGTATCTTAGCATGTGGTACGACCGCACTGACACTGGAGTTCAGTTCGACCATGCTCTGAGTACATTGGATCTGATGGTCTCCGGGGAAACCGCGAGACATCGGATCTTATTTGATTTTTACATCGGCTCCTACCCAGAGATATGGAAGATCTCTCGGTGTTTTGGAGGCCGAACGCTCTACTGGGAAAATGTTTTTGGATTTTGAAAAGATACCCACTCTGGGGAGTGATACTCCGTGGGGTTTTTATCTGCAAATGAGAAAATATATTTTTTGAATTTTGAAAAGATACCCACTCTAGGGAATGATACTCCGTGGGGTTTTTATTTACAAATGGGAAAATATATTTTTTGGATTTTGAAAAGATACCCACTCTGTGAGTGATACTCCGTGGGGTTTCTATTTGCAAATAGGAATATATATATATATATATATATATATATATATATATATAATATTTTCTCCTTTTTGAAGAGGAAATCTGGCTTGCACGCGCCTCCACTAGGGATGCTGTGGGGTCATTGGCTAACCGACTTTTATTTTGAAAGCAAGTAAACATGATGATTGATGCGATGCATGGGATGCACGGAGATGCACATTTGATGATGGATGCATGATTTGGCTCATTCTCTTTCATTTCGATGATTTTGCTTTTGCTGGAGATGCAAAGAACTTTTAAGCTTATTGCTTGTAGGGTTGTGCTCCCCTGGGGATTTCTTTACGGATGTTTGGTCAGCGGGTTGGTTAAGATCCCGACCCGTGGTCGATCAGGTCCATCGTCCCAAGATGCTGTTTCTTTGCTAATGGAAATGGATGAAGGATGTTGCCAGACTTCAAGATGTTCTTCTGTGAATTGATGCGATTGAGACGGTGCTTGGTCGCCAGTTTTGGTCAAGATTCCAATTTGCGGGCGATCGAACCCGTCATCCCAAACTGAAGAGTGAGTGAGTGGAGTTCGAGACTCCTAAAGTGCAGTGCTGGAGATAGTGACAATTTTTACGATTTTTGTAAATATGTGGTCTGAATCTTCTACCTGAGTCATGATAGAGATTGGTTATTGAAAACAAAGGAAATATTTTTGTGATTTTGAAAATATTTGATTTAAAAGCAAGGGAAGTATTTTGTGATTTTTGAAAATATTTTGTTTTGAAAGCAAGGGAAATATTTTTGTGATTTTTGAAAATATTTTGTTTTGAAAGCAAGGAAAATATTTTTGTGATTTTTTAAAGATGATTTGTTTTAAAAGCAAGGGAAATATTTTTGTGATTTTTGAAAATATTTTGTAAATGTTTTGGTATTTTTCTGATTTTTCTGAAATGCAAGGAAAGGTATGGAATTTTCATCCATTTCTAGCTTCTACTGCTGGTAAGGCACCTGATCCATTTTACGTCAGCGAGCAAGACGAATCTCACACAATTAAGTGTCGTAGTTTTACATCTTCGGATGAGGGGATTTTGAGGGTTTTCAGTCAACACACCCACAAAGTTGCATGTTCCTCATGTGCAATGCACATAGACCACGTATCATCCGACGGACTCCTTCTGCCACAAAATGAGCCACCTCCTCACATTTTCCTTTGTCAAGCCAGTTTGGGGCCTTACATTGCTCACAATTTCGTGAGGGTCCCAACTGCCTTAATCCCCTTCATGAGTTTTAGGAACAGGGAACATCCGTCGGATTCAACAGCGACTTCCAAATCAAGGTTGTCTATCACGGTGCGTTCAACACGAACAGGATCGCAGGGTTTTACCTGCCTCAACCCTCACCTGTTTAAAAGATTCCAGACACCCGTACGATCAAGTGTTAACCATGTCTGGGATAGGTTGGGAAAGAAAGCCCCCGAGAAATTAATCCAAGTGTAGTTTTAGGTCTTCGGACCACTGGGGATGAATTTGTGCAGTTGAGATTGATGGTGAATTTTTTGTTTTGAGAAAGTTCTAGACTTCAACTCGAGTGATCGAGATTGATACTGGTTTTTATTAAAAGCTTAACATCTTTTTGGTATTTTTTTTGAAATGATCCGGGTTATCGAACCTTGGTCCGAGCGATCGAGGCCGATGCCGGTTTTTTTGTTGAAAGCGAGAAAAGTCCCCCAAGAAATTAATCCCAGTGTAGTTTAAGGTCTTCGGACCAAAAATATGTACATGCTGAAAATACATTCTTTATGTGATTTTTCAAAATGTTCCAGACTGTTAAATCCCAATTTGAGCGACCAGGATTAACACTGGTTTTTATTGGAAATCTTTCGGGATTTTGGCCTCGACGTAGTTTAAGGTCTTCTGACCAAAAACTTTATACAGGCAATGCTGAAAATGCACATTTTTTTTTTTTTTAGAAAATGTCCGGGGCTGTCGGATCTTGATTCGAACAATCAGGACCGATGCCAGTTTTTATTAAAAAGTCACTCGGGATCTTGATCCCAACGTAGTTTAAGGTCTTCGGACCAAAACTTTGTATAGAATAGGGCAACACATTTTTTTTGTTTTTGAAAAGTGTCCGGTGTCAGCAGGTCTTAACTCGAATGATCAAGACCGCTACTGTTTTTTATTGAAAATCTCTCGGGATCTTGATCCCGACGTAATTTAAGCTCTTCGGACCCAAAAACTTTACAAGCTAGGGCTAGAAATGCATAGATATATTTTTTTTATTTTTTAGAAAAATGTCCGGAGTCATTGGATCTTAATTCGAACAATCAAGACCGATGCTGGTTTTTATTGAAAATCTCTTGGGATCTTGATCCCGATGTAGTTTAAGGTCTTCGGACCCCATTTAAGAACGAGACTGGTAACATATTTTTTTTGTGATTTTGAAAAATGTTCTGAGTCATCGATTCTGATTTTGATGGTTGAGATCGATGCCCATTTTTATTAAAAATCCCTCGGGATCCCGATCCCGACATAGTTTGAGGTCTTCGGACCCAATTTTTATGGTTGGGCATACTTACCTTACTTTGTTTGGCTTCTGACGGGGCTGATCGTGATTTGAGTGGTCTGAATTGCTTGATTTCAGCCATGTGGGCCACTTGATGATCAAATCTTGGATTCTGGCCCTCCTTTTTTATGATCAAACCCTTGATCTTGCTATTTCATGACTCATGTGAACTCTTCCATGGTTTAGATCATGATGATCTAACCCTTGAATGGCTCAGATCGCTTGTGGGCCTCTCTTGGTCAGTTTTCCTTCTCTTTGACTTGATCAGGCCCATGTTGGCTGTAATACTTCATGATTGGATGGGTGGGGTACCTTCCAGACAATTCAGATCATCCTCAAACAAAATCTGGAGCTAATTGGAGCTTTGGGCCGCCCTCAGGGTGCCATCTTCTGACATGTACTGGCAGTCCCACCTACCAAAATATGGATAGACCAATCCCGCGAAGAGAGAGAAGACCCGTTTGTACGAGCAGCCCACAGAGGGCCGCCTAAACCTCGCCTCTTGTGTGGTCTGGGCTGTCTCGTGTTCGGACATTCTCAGCAGTCCACTGTCCCTATCTCCCTGATTTAGTGCACACGAGGTTTTGATCCAGCCATGAATCTTTCTTTTGTCTTCACTTTTCTTCTTTTTTTGTCTTCTTCTCATCTTGTCTTTTTCCAAGCAATGGATGGTAGAGATGTAGGGGCTATGGGGGCTGCCCATGGTGGGTCCCATACTTTAGATTTTCAATTGAGATTTGATGGAGAGGAGATGCCTTTAATGGATGGGGTAGATGGGAGCTTTAAAAGAGAGCATTGATGGAGATTTAAGCTTGGTGGTTAATGGAGCTTTTAATAACTCCATTAATGGTGGGATGGCTGGAGTCTCAGATTTGGATAGGTCTTTGGATGATAAAATTTTGAATGTTATGGATGAGATGGGGAGATGGGACATAGGTGAGGCTATGCATCCTTGGAGCGTGGTCCGCATGGATGATGTGATCGATGGTGACGATGTGGCCACGATGGACATAGGTGGGATGATCTCATGTCTGAATGGTATGGATGGTTCAGATGATACCTTTGATGGCTTGGATGCTCTTGATAATGGCCGGGATATGCAACACACTTGCTTGGGTGGACTTGATGTGATCATTGATGATGCCCCCCTCATGATGGACGGTGTGGATGTCTCGATGATCCCTTTGATTAGACAGGAAGATAGTTGGATCCATGATTTCATGCTGGAGAGGACTGCAGGTCCAGATTTGACCGTAGATTCTTTGATCGGGGTTACCAGGGCCTTTCTTGACGGTTCAGATGCATTTTTCAGTGGTCAGACTGATCAGGATGCCACGATGTGTGGTGTAATCTTTGCTGATAGCCTTTTCGATGGAGAGTGCCATCCTTCTTCTGATCGCCGACCCTTTACACATTCGGTTCACGAGGCGGGTGAGTCTTCTCATGCGGCTGAGGTCGTAACTGTTCCAGACAACGATGTGACTATATCAGACATAGCCGCTACTGGGGATAGGTCAGGGGCTACTGAGTCTGCAGAGGTTCCATCTTTTCCTCCTCCTTCACCCGTTGATCTTTCGATCCTTGATGAGTTGTCATCGATCCCTAGGCCTTTTGTTCTGGAGGGGATTCATGTGAGGACTTGTCAGTTGCTTCCTCGTCCTTCTTGCTCGCCACGACTTCTTGCTTGGCTTGACAGCTTGTCAGCTTATGAGATTCGAGTTTTGGAGTCGTATGGCTTCGGCGGTCTGATCCATATGGCTAGAGTTGACATTGACTGGAGGATGCTCGGGGCTGCATTAATTGACTGGGTCCCCTCGTTGAACTTGTTTGCGTTCAACGACATGGAGATAGGACCCTCTTTGAAGGAGCTTGCACGTTTGACCGGTCTTCCCTGGGATTATACTCAGTATTTTTTGCTGAAGACTGCCACACCGCAGAACTGGTTCGGGATCCCATACCTTGTTCAGCCTGCAGTTGTCGGTTAGGATGCTGTGGTGTTCTCTTTGGATTCGTTGTATGATCCTTTTTCGGGTCCTCAGAGTGTGGTAGGGTCTCTACTTTCTCGGAATGCACTGATGTTCTGCTTGATAGCTGAGGTGCTATTCTCGGGATGGCGCAGATCCCAGACTCCTTTTCTCTTTGAGGTGATGAGCCGAGTTATTTGACGTCAGGGGATCATTTCTCTCGTCCTGGCTGAGCTGTTTAATGGGCTGACCGACTGTGCCCTGGGCCGCACTCGTGTCCTTCGAGGCTGCTGTGCATTTCTTCAGGTGTCTTTTCTGCACTTCCTTTTTCCTTTTTATCTTTTGGGAATTGCTCTGCTCTATCTGAATTTCTTCTTGTGATCAGGTCTGGCTATGGGAGCATCTTTCGCTGACTGTTCCTGTATCATTTCCCTGCATTCCTAGCTCTGATGTCCTGCGACACCTCATGGAGTTCCTTCTGCATACAGCCAGGATGAGCGAGCCCTTGTATCGCAAGATGTTTGCTGAGCTGCGCGACTGGAATGTTCGTTGGGAGTCATCTTGGTTTTCACTTCCACCAGTACTTTATGATGCACACCGCCTTCCTCTGATGCTGGTAGGCTTTCGATCTTACTTTTCTTACCACCCTATCCAGTTCCTGTGGCAGTTTGGGTACGAGCAGGATGTTCCTCTTTTTGCTTTCACAGATATTGGGCGTCGAGCATTTCCGTCTAGATTATCTGACTTTAGGACTCGGGTTGATGGATCCTGGGCGAGTTACTTAACTGCTGATTTGCTGGGTTTTGAGCTGCGGACTTTTCCGATGGCGACCCATACCAGTACTGGGTTGCTGAGCAGTCTCTATATCGACGCATCCCTTGTTGGCACCAGACTGCAAATGAGGATAAGCAGGATATTCTTGGAGATGCCGGCTCTTCATCTAGTTCATATGAGCCCTTTGAAGAGCGCCCATTCATCGATCCTAGTTTTCTTTTGGCCACTCATGGCCATTTACTGTCTGAGATTTCCGCACTTCGGTATCATTGTGAGATGATGTCAAGGAGATTGGCTGCCGATCAGAGGTTGTCTGATGAGGAGACAACGCTCTGTATCCTTAAGCGTGATGAGGTGCATTACCTGCGTATGGAGGTGAGCAGGTTAAGAGCGAGGCTATTTTATTATGAGTCAAAGGACTTACCTGATATGACCGAGGAGGAGGGTAGAGATTGATTGCGTCGGCTGTTTGTACATCCCTTTTGCATAGTATATGACTGATGATGATGCATTTTTTGTATTTTTTGAAAAAGATGACATGATATATGTAAAAGAAATATGATGTATTAAATAAAAAAGAGAAAACTTTTCTTGAAAATCTATTGTGCCATGAGTTGTCTTGTAAGTGTGTCTGGATTTTGTGTCGGGATATAGGAATCAGAACTGAGGCTCGGCCAATGCTTTGACCGATGTCTCGAGATTGACTTGCGAGGTCCCTTTGGTTCCCTAGAGATGTAGGCAATGGAAACTGCTACTTCCTGAGATTGTCAGAGTTTGTAGAGTTCTTTATTCCCGACTGTACTTCTTCTTGTTCTTGAACTGCAATCGCTTGAACTAATTCGGACCATCTGATTTCTTGGTACCTGCACTTTTAACTTTTTCTTTTTCTATTTGAGCCATTTTTGCCTGTAGCGCTCTTTCGAGTTTTCACCACAGTCG
Source organism: Liriodendron chinense (assembly GCA_003013855.2). Lineage (NCBI taxonomy): Eukaryota > Viridiplantae > Streptophyta > Magnoliopsida > Magnoliales > Magnoliaceae > Liriodendron > Liriodendron chinense. Next base: position 28,642 of record PVNU02001684.1, read on the forward strand.
GCCTTTTCCCGTCGTTTTTTTCCGTGTGGCCCTTTCGGGTTTTCACCACGTCCCAGGTGTTTGATCTTGCCTGTCCCTTGGCAGCTATGCTGTTTTTACCCTCGGCGCCCTTTCGGGTTTTCACCAAGTCTGCTGTGTGCCCACTGTTTTTACTCGGAGCGCCCTTTCGGGTTTTCACTCCTCCCTCTTTGTTTAGGCACGCATCTCTTTTCTTTTCTTTTCTTTGCTTTTTTATAACTGCGGCGGCTAGAGGTTGGGAATCCATCGTTGCCGGCCGATGACAGTCTTTCAGCCCTTATCCTAAGTTGCAATGATAGAGCTATTGGTATTAGCTACAGACCTTTCTGAGGTGGATGGATGGATGACTGTGTTTCTTCTTGGTTTGATTTTTCTCGGGTGCCTTGTTTTGGCTTCCCATTTTCTTTTTCTTTTCTTTCTTTTGTATTCTTTTTTCTCTTTTTTGTATCTTTTTTTTCTCTCTTTTTCTTTTGAACCCCTTATTTGAAACACTTATCGGTGAACGGGAATGATTTCTCAGAGGCTTTAGCTTCGACCTCTTGACTTCAGCTCTATTAATGTAACTCTTGATAAGGTCAGAATGACTTACCCGTGGAAGATCTTCACTTTGCGGCGTTGATTGGCTCAGGAAGATCCACCCCTCTCATGCTGGTGAGTCTGAGGGCGCCTCCAAGAAGTACTTCTCTGATGATCAGTGGTCCGTCCCACAAGGGTTTGAACTTTCCTCTTAGATCAGGAAAGTGCGATGGTAGGATTTTCTTCATGACCATGTCGCCCACCTTGAAACTTCTTTTTCGGACTCTCATGTTGTAAGCCCGAGCGATCCTTTTCTGATAACACTGACAATGACTTAGCGCACGCATGCGCTTCTCATCTGCTAGCTGTAATTGATCGAACCTGGCTTGCTGCCATTCTCCTTCTTCAATTCCGCTTTCTAGTAACACCCGTAGTGATGGTGTTTCCACCTCAACTGGTAGAACTGCTTCCATTCCATAAGTAAGCTCGAAAGGAGTAACGCCTGTAGCAGACCGTATAGACGTTTGATAGGCCCAAAGTGCATATGGGAGCATATCCGACCAATCTCGATAAGTCACAACCATCTTCTCGAGTATCCTGACATTTGTCTTGTTTGCGGCTTCTACCCACCATTCATCTGAGGACGGTAGGGGCTTGATCGATGGCGTTGAATCTTGAATTTGCTGAGGAAGTTATCCATCTTCTTGTTGATGAACGGGGTCCCATTATCTATGATGATAGTATTAGGGATTTGTTGACCCTCCAATTTATACATTTTCCGACCCATTACATCACATTATATGCATGATTTTCATGTTTAAAGACTAATCTAATACATGTTTTTGTGATTATAGGAATGAAAGGAAGATTTCACCAATTCATGGTTAAAAGAGTCACTTTGTATGCATTGAAGATCAATAGAACAAGTGCCAAAAGGTGGAGGAAAGAAGCAAGAAAGAAAGAGGAGCTAAAGAAGAAAATCTGATTTTTTTGTCTTAGACCTGTCTGTAGACTGGTCGCCAGACAGGTTGACAGACAGGTCTACAGTGTATTTTTGGACAGTTTTTTTTTCTTAGATCGGTCGCCAGACAGGTCGAAGGTGCTCCAGAAACTCCGATTTTCAAGGCCAAGTTTCCAAATTGCGAGAGGACTCCGTGGATTCTCGAAGTTTCCAAGTTGGTGTGGGATTTCTCTTATAAAAGGCCACCTCTACTCTCTTCCTAAGGCATCTATCAACGTGGGCAGCAAAGAGATCAAGACCTAGGAGGCTTCCTAGCCTCCTACAACTAGTTTTCTTCTTCTTCTTCTTCGAGTTCTAGTTTCTAGTTTTTAATGTTTTCTTCTAGTTAACCTCTTAGCTAGAGCTAAGAGGTGAAGTTTGTAGTTTGTTTCAATGCTTTAATTAGTTCTTCAAGTACCATTTAGTTCAATTATCGATTTTCAAGTTGTAGTTTGAATAAAGTTTAGTTTTTTAGAAGTTTTATGAGAGTTTGTGTACTCTGGACATGAGTTCCTTGCAATTCTCTGAGATTACCATGATTGGGTTGATTGAATTCGAATTGTAGTAACCCTTGAGCATGCCATAGTCCAGAGGCATGGCTGTTACTCCGAAGGCTACAAGTTCAAGTTCTATGTGCTTCATTAGAACTAGAAATCTGATTTCCATATTGAAGTGGGATTGTTTGTGCTTGTATGTTATATCCTCCAATTAGATGAGAGATAGGACTTTGATTCTAATTGTGTTGTGCTTGGATGAATGGATTGGCATTAGACTACTACAAGTGGATCCTTGATGCTTTAGTTCTTCTTATTTTCAAAATTTTCTATTTCATAAGAAAACTATTTTCCTAAACTTCTTAGATTCTAGTTATTAGATTAGTTGGAATTGTTTACCTCTTTCCCTGTGGATCGACCTCGGCCTTACTGAGATTTATTACTACATCGCAGCCTTACACTTAACGCGAGTGAACAGGATTCCATACCGGCATATGATGTTGTTCTTCATGAATTTGATCACCTGAGATGCTGCGATCGTGGTGTAGGAAGCTGCTTCTACCCACTTGGTGAAGTAGTCGATTGCCACAAGTATATAATCATGACCATTTGATGCTTTAGGACTAATCTTCCCGATGATGTCAAGTCCCTACATGGAGAAGGGCCAAGGAGTCGTCAGGTTGTACAGTTCTGATGAGGGGGCATGAATTTGATTCGCATGCTCCTGACACTTGAAGCATTTTTTGACGTGCTGGCAGCAGTCTGTCTCCATGGTGAGCCAATAGTAGCCGAGTCGTAGAATCTTCTTTACCATCATGTGCCCGTTCATGTGTGGGCCACAGATTCCTTCGTGTATTTCTTTCATGATCTTCGCAGCTTCTGTCTCATCGACGCATCTAAGGAGGATGTGATTATAAGATCGCTTGTAAAGAACTTCGCCACTGGTGGTGAACCAACCGGGCAAACGCTGCATGGTTCGGCGATTTGTTGCTGTTTCTACCTTCGGATACTCCTAGGTTTCGAGATATTGCTTGATGTTGGCATACCAGGGTTTGTCAGAGACAGCTTTAGCTTCTTCTATTTGCAGGCAAAAAGCAGGTTCCTCTTAGGTTTCGACTGTGAGCTCCCATTCTGAAGCTCCTTTCGGGATCTCGAGCATGGATGCGAGTGTAGCGAGAGCATCTGCGAACTGATTTTAGTTCTGGGCATGTATGAGAAGGTGATTTCTGCGAATTCTTCGATCAAGTTTTCAAGATACACATCATATGGTATCAAATTTTCATCCTTGGTTCTCCATTTGCCATTGGTCTGATTGATGATAAGCTACGAGTCTCCAAACACTCGTAGCTTTTTGACGCCCAAGATTATGGCTTCCCTTAGGCCAGCGATGCATGCTTCATATTCTGCCATGTTGTTGGTGCACTCGAATGCTATGCGCCTTGAGATAGGAATAGGGACATCATCTGGAGAGTAGAGGATGGCTCCGATACCACTCCCTTTAGCATTTGTTGCGCCGTCGAAGAATAACGTCCACTCATCTTTTTTCTTCTTTTCTTCATCTTCGATAAGCAAGAGATCTTCATCTGGGAAGAATGTCTTGAGCGGTTGATAATCCAGGAGAGAGTGGGCGGCAAGATGATCGGCGAGGGCCTGCCCCTTGATAGCCTTCTGAGTGACATAGGTGATGTCGAATTCAGACAAGAGTAGCTGCCATTTAGCTATCCTTCCAGTGAGTGCCGGTTTCTCGAACAGGTATTTAAGCAGATCCATGTGAGCAAGTAGGAGAATAGGGAACGCAATCTTGTATTGACGGATTAGCTGAGTTGCCCAGACTAGGGCGAGCCAAGTCTTCTCGATTGGGGAATACCTGGTCTCGTAGTCGGTGAATTTTTTGCTCAAATAGTATATAGCTTGTTCCTTCTTCCCGGTCTCATCGTGCTGCCTGAGAACATAGCCAATGGCTTCTGCTGCTACCGAGATGTATAACAATAGTGGTCATCCGGGAGTGGGCGGCACTAGAACTGGAGGATTCATGAGATACTTCTTGATGCGGTCGAAGGCAACTTGGCAATCGTCATTCCATTCTTTTGGAACGTTTTTTCGAAGGAGATTGAATATGCGTTCACAGATAGGTGTGAGCTGTGCGATGAAGCGGCTGATGTATTGAATTCTGCCGAGGAAGCCACAGATTTCTTTCTCTATTCTAGGAGGGGGCATCTCGATGATTGCTCTGGTTTTGGTTTTGTCGACCCTGATGCCATCTTCACTCACCATAAAGCCGAGGAGCTTGCCTCTCATTGCACCGAAGACACATTTCTGAGGGTTGAGGCGGAGCTTGTACTTTTCTAATCTGTTAAATAACTTCTTCAGATCTTCAAAGTATCCTTCAATTGTGCGAGATTTGACGATCATATCGTCCACATATACTTCAAGCTCTTTGTTCATCATGTCGTGGAATAATGCTGTCATTGCTCGCTAATATGTTGCTCCTGCGTTATTCAGACTGAATTGCATTACCCTGTAACAGAAGGTTCCCCAGAGAGTGATAAACGATGTCTTCTCGTGATCTTTGACGGCCATCTTGATCTGATTGTAACCTGAGAACCCGTCCATGAATGAGAAGACCTTGTACCCAGCAGTGTTGTCGACCAGAGTGTCGATATGTGGCAAAGGGAAGTCATCTTTAGGACTGGCTTTGTTGAGATCTCGAAAGTCGATGCACATTCGAACCTTACCATCCTTCTTCGGTACTGACACGATGTTGGCGAGCCATTCAGGGTAGTTGGAGACTACCAAGAATCTCGCATTGTACTGCTTGATGACTTCATCTCAGACTTTTAGAGCCCATTCTGGTGTACAACAAGCTCTTCATCGAGCCCCGGCTTGTCTTCATATGAGAACGCAAAGTTGGACAATCTCGGAGCTAGGAACTCTATCATTCTCTACTTCATCTTTGGTGGCAACGATTTTCCAATGCGTACTTCCCTAGGGATCTCAGGTGTCCCCAAGTTTACTATCTCGAAATCATCGGCTACAACATTGGCTTTAGATTCGAACTTTTTTGAGGAGGTCCTCTAGTTCGGGAGTCGGATCATCATCTTCCTCATCCCGAGCTTCGTCCAGACCCATGAGCTCGAAGTCTAATTCGATGTTGAAATCATATGATTTGACTTCAAACTCATGCGACTCTTTAGACAAACTCTGCACATTATTGAATGCAAGAAAAGAAATGTTTTTTTATTTTTGAGAATTTCTAGAATTGAAATGTTAGATTTTTTTGGTTTTTGAAAGTTTTTTATTTTTTTGGATTTTTGAAATTCACGGGACTTTGAACAAGCGGGCATTGCAGACCATGATTGATCCCAGCTTGTCCCAAAATTCCGCTCGCTGCTTAAACAGGCATTTTTTTTAAGCCAGAGCCCTCAGATGACTCTCTGGCCGATTCAAAAGTTAGGGGAACAGATGACCATTCAGGACCCCACACTACTTCCCCTGGAGAGGTGGGGGTTGATGATTCGGGCAAAGAATCACAGTCTGACCGAATGACCATGATTTCTCGCTGGTCGAGATCTGAGTCATACTCAGTCCCTCTTGGATCACTTACCTCACATTGTAGTTCGTCTGGTTCCACGGCGAGACACAAGTTCAGAATCTGGACATCGGACCAATCCAGGGCTGGTCATTTCCCTTTCTTGGTCTAATGGATGGGCTGCTTCTGCCCCTAGCTGACGATTGACGATGTTGATTCTACAGAGACGGGCATGCCGTGCCCCTTGTTGATCGAGGTTGAGATGGGCAAGTTGTGCCCCTGGTTGATTGATGCCGAAGTGGGCAGGTTGTGCCCCTAGTTGGCTAGAATTGAAGTGGACAGGTTGTGCCCCTGGTTGGCCGGAGTTGAAGTGGGCAGGTTGTGCCCTTGGTTAGGAGCAGGTATCAGAGTACCCTGGTCCTGAAGCTGTTGTATTTGACTTTCCTCTTAGTCTCCATCCCTTCCTTCTTCTGAAGGCTTGGGTGGTTTGAGAATCTGGTCCCATCGAATTGGGGGCCATGTGGCCCAAACTAGGCTCATCAGGAGCCCTTTGTGTAGTGCAATCGGTTGATTTCCTCTTAGATATTTGCAAGGTTCTCTTAGCCTAATGAATCGAACGGGTGAGCACCGAAATTTCTTCTTTCTTTTGTCCGTGAAGATTGCCCTATACCCGAGTCCCCATTTGCGTTGATTATATACCAGCGGCATCTTTCTGGTCTTGAAATGATTCTTCATTTGATACTTGAGGCTTAGACATTCTGCTAGTGAAAAGACACGATCCACACTCGTCGGTTCCGGATTGGCGATAGCGTTCACAATCTCAAATTCAAAACTATGAAACAGGACGTCTTCTTCAGAGTGCTGGATGTCGATGACAGGAATATCTGGTTCTGTGGCAACAGCATTGGAAGGAATGATGAGCTCCTTCTCTGCATGGATAGAGATCACTTGATTTCCAGAGATGTATTTCACCCGTTGATGCAGGGTTGATGGCACAGCTCCAACCTTGTGCAGCCAAGGCCGTCCAAGCAACATGTTAAAAGAGGCTGATATATCCAGGATTTGAAATGTGATGGTGGAAATTTCTGGACCTATCTGTACTTCTATGTCAACTTCTCCTTTCACTGATCGTCGGGTGTTGTCGAATGCTCTGACGCATATGGTACTGGGTCGAAATGAAGAGGGACTGATTCCCAGACATTCCACAGTCTTGAGTGGGCAGACGTTTAAGCTTGAGCTGTTGTCGATAAGGACCAACGAGACGCATAGGTCTTTATATCGTAAGGCTATGTTGAGGGATCGCCCATGGTTGCGCCCTTCTGGTGGCAACTCATTATCGATGAAGGTGATGGCACGCGGAGCCAGGAGTTGTCCGATCATCAGCGCTATCATATCAGGTGCTGTATTGGAGGAGATATGGGCATCGCTCAAGGTTTTGGCAAACATTTCTCGGTGTATGCGAGATGTGCAAAGCAGCTCTCATACTGAGATTTGAGCAAGGATTGACTTAAGCTAAGTCGTCATATCGTATGCGGCTTCATTTTTATTACCGAGACCCGAGAGAGCGCCTTTGGGATCTCCTTTGTTTTGATTATCTCTCCGGATGCAACGCCCATTGGGATTCATGTTCCCTACTTTCGCACATTCTGGATAGTGCCATGAGACCTCTTTATAATGTTCCTCTCCCTTGCCTTCTAGGACCACTGGTCCTTGCCATGGTGCTGGTGTGGATATCAGATCTTCCTCATATGAAGCTTTCGCTTTGAGGACTACATTGTTGCCTGTGCTGAAGGGATAATGTCGAGGCTTGTCTTCCTCTTGATATGACCGGGGGTTTCTCTGTTCGTCCCAGCTGTCGTAGTGTGATTGACGCGCCTCCGGGATTTGCCCCTTGCAATATGAATGGCTTGATTAGAGGAGCTCCTTCCAAGACAATGGGTCCTTGCTGCTGATGAGTATGATCCCTCCATTGCGGGTTGGATTGTTCCTGAGCTGAAATTACCCCTTGCGAAATGACAGGCTCGTATGCAGGTTCGATGTATGATTGTGCTCCTTCCAGGAATACCAGCTCCCAACATGAATGGCTGTAAGATGCCCCTTGAACAACTGGTACCTCATATGGAGGTGCTCCTTTGAGTACTAACGGCTCAGAGACTGAAGGAGGAAAGGGGTTTGTCCCTTGCAGGATTGGAGGAGGATTTGTTGGCCCATAAGTGTAAGTATGAATTGGACTGGATAGGGGAGAAGAAGTGATCGAGACGCTCTCCTTCTTCTATGCTGTTGACGGCAGGGCCACGAGATGAATTAGGGTCCGTCAGATGCTGAGGCAGAGGATTCTGAAGGATATTGGTGAAAGATGCTGGAGGAGTTCCAAGGACCGAGATGACGATCTTGCGGTCATCAATCAGATCTTGTATGGCATTCTTCAAAGTCAAACATCGATCAGTGGTGTGGCCATGCCCTTAATGGTAGGCACAATACTCATTTTCTCAGTAGGTTGGAGGCAGAGGATTTGAAGGGGGCCTGGGTGCCATTAGAGTGAGTAACTGCTTCTGTACCAGCATAGCCATGACTTGACTAAGTGGTTGAGTGAGTGGAGTGAATTTCCTGAGCTCCCTGTAATTCTGCCTATTCTGGTATGAGTATTGGCCTTTTCCTCTGAACTACTGCTGTTGTCGAGGTGGTTGTGGCTGTGGTTGAGGATTTGGTTGTGGCTGGTACCGCTAAGGTTGATGCTGAGCCTGATTCTGCTGATACTGTTGACGTCCCTGTGGGGGAGCATATTGATTACCCTAAGCAGTGGTGATGATGTTGTTTACCTCTGTAGGGCGAGGAGGAGAACCACTGCGGTTTCCGTTCCCATACCTGATAGGTCTTCCTTCCACTCTGTTCCTCTTGACTAGAGTGACTTGATGAGGCCATGGGGAGATTGTCCCGGCACGGATTCCTACTTCGACTTGCTCTCCAGCACGAATCAACTGTGAGAAATTCGCATATGGATGCGAGATGAGATATCCAGATATGCCTGGATATGTTGAGTGAACAATCATAGAGATTTGTTCTTCATCATCGATAGGTGTCCGCATTTAGCCGCCATAGCTCACCAACGTCCTACATAAGCTGATAGCGTTTCGTTACTCCTTTGCCTGAGAGCCGCGAGGTCAGCTCTTCTGGGTGCCATGTTGAGATTGTACATGAATCTGTCGACGAAAGCCTGGGAAAGTTGTTCCCAAGTCCTGATGCGATGGCAGTCCAACGATGTGTACCAATCTAGGGCATCGCCTTTCAGAGATTTTTGGAATAAGCGAATGAGGGCCCCTTCATTTCCTGAGATTGCACTCAGCTCTCCACAGAAAGCCTTGAGATGTGCTATGGTACAACCGCTGCCATCTTATCTTTTGAATTTTGGTACCTCAAAGTTTTAAGGTATCTGAGCATCTAGGAAAGAACACAAGTCTCTGAACTTGGTCGAAGGTAGATCAATTCCTTGTTGTCGTTGAAGTTGATTTTGTATGATCTGGAACTGCTCCCGCAACTCGTCCAGTCCTGGGTGATCTGTTCGAACGACCGATGCCTCTCAGAGTAAGGCAAGTTCTTCTTCGGCGTAGTGGTCGATGTCGTCGACCCCATGGGCTTGCTGGAAGGCAACCGTGGGTTGCTAAAATTGATTTGATGATTGAACTGGATTCCGATGAACTTGTGCTTGAAAGGACTGTAACTGAACTGGAGATTGTACTGAAGGTTGAACTGGAACTTGCTGGAAATTAACTGGAGATTGCCGAATTGAAGATTGCTAGAAATTAACTGGAATCCCATCGGCGGGGATGTGCTGGAATTGATAAGTGCTCCTGTTCGTAGGATGCTGAGATGTTGGGAAGTGACCCCCTTGTTGGGTATTCGCAACTATCCGCTGATTGACGTGGGCTTGACACTGACCCCCATTGTGGGCATTTGCCAGTGTTATCCATGTTGCTGGAAATTGAATTGAAATCCCATCGGCGGGGATGTGCTGAAATTGAGTAAAGGTCCCATCGGTGGGGATGTGCTGAAATTGAGTAAAGGTCCCATCGGCGGGGACGTGCTGGGAAAGAAAAGGGGTCCCATCGGAGGGGACATGCTGAAATCTACTGAGATTGTTGTTTGTAAGATTGACTGGAAGCTAACTGGAAGTCCCTGCGACGGGAGTACTCTGAGACGGCCTTGTCGTCGCGGGAAGGTACTGAGGAGGATGCCCCATAGCGAAGGGCTGAGAGGGCTGTTGTCAGTAGTCCTGGGCACAGTCCGATGGTTGTGCTTGATTTGAACTGGAGGCCAAAAGGACCCGGTATGGCTGTTGAGATTGCTGAACTGGGCCAACTTGATTGTTGGCTGCTGCGGTAGCTTGTGCCTGTATGAATTGCAAGAGCATTTCTTGCATTGCTCTCATTCCTTGTGCCAATTCTTGCATGATTGGCATATTCTCAATTGGTTGTTGCACTGGAGGTTGTGCTTCGGTCATCTCAATGGTGGGGAAGAGGTGAGCTTCCTCTTCGTGGTTGGACATGGCTTGCTGAGCCCGAGTGCGGATTATGCTGCGGAAGGGAAGCTGTTTCCGAACACATTGAGCCCGAGGAGGCGCAATGGTGAGGACTATACTCGTTTTTGGGTTTTGGGATTTTCTATATTTTTTTTTTGGGTGGAATGCTATGCAGATGAGATTGTATGAGGACTAATGACTTTCAAGTATAGGAATGATTCTGTTTTTCAAGTCGGATCACAACTAGTGGACTAGCATTTCCCGAGCAGAGTCGCCATTCTGTGGACCGTCGTCTTTCCGCGCTCCTAAACGTTCTCTACTTTCCTTTCGAAAAAAAGAAGAGGGGTGCGTGCCCGTGAATCGCCGTTTGTGCCACTGGCTTGCCTCGTTCTCGAGGGCTTTTGGTTGGTTGGTTGTATTAGGCTGGATGTGTTGAGATGAGTTATGTAAGACCAGAGTCGCCACTAGCCAGTTACTTCGAATCTACAGTCGGCTAGACCCCGTAGAAACGTTAGAGAAAGGGATCCGAAGATTCTTTCCTCTAAATGACTCCTTTTGATCTGCGGCCAGAGATTCGAGGTAAGGGATCATGGTTATAGGGTGGGAAGAGGTTAAGCACCCCACACACTGCCCGTACCGAAGTACGGTCTCTACTTCACAGAATCGAATTAACACTTGAAAGTCTGTTTTAATCTTCGTACATTCTCATGGATGACATGATGCATGAGTGTAGGTCTGAACAGTAAGAGTTTCTAATGGGCAGGTTTCCATTAACAGGCAAGCCCAGAGCATACGCTCGAACTGACAGGTGCTTTATGCGGGATGCATGCTGTGTGTTTGAATAATCAAAGTGCTTGTAGTGACATGTACATGAATGCAGGTCTGAACAGTAAGAGTTTCTGATGGGCAAGTTTCCATTAACAGGCAAGCCCAGAGCATACGCTCGAACTGACAGGTGCTTTATGCGGGATGCATGCTGTGTGTTTGAATAATCAAGGTGCTTGTAGTGAAGCAGGGGGGTTGGAAGAAAAGTAAATGTTGCACTTATAATAGAAGCGAATGAGATGATGTTGATGAAAGAGTAGCTGGGTGGACGGAGGTGTCGCAAGGGTTTGCTTCTTGTGGCTGGATTAAGACTTGGGTGGCTTGGGAGGCTTAGACCAGGGTCAGGCTGGGCTGGACCAGGGCTAGGCTCTTCTCATTCGGGCTCTCCTTGGTGGAAAAATGGGCTAAAGGGTGGAGATGAACTCGGAACGGACAGATCGCACTCGGGCTGGATCCCCCTTTTGAATGAGAAGGGGAGGGCGGTATTTATAGCAACGGGCATTGGCAGAACGCGTAAATAAGTTTGGATGGCCCTCAGGGGGCCGCCCGTACGGCCACTCTGCTTCAGGTTTGAAGTGTACGACCTCCGAACCTGAAGCAAAAAATTTTTTAGGTTTGGGTTCGGACTTGCTCCGAGGCTGCGGTCTGGAGCTTGATGAGTTAACTGGGTTTAAGAGATGGGTTGACACGGTGAGTTGACTCGATGGGTTGACTCAGTGGGTTGACTCGGTGATTTAACTCAGCAGGTTGACTCACCGAGTTTGACTTTTTTTAGGATTTTTTCACTGGTTTTTCTTATGGGGGGGTTTTGGCCTGATGTTTAGGGGTGAGTTGACTGGGTTCAGGCTTGAATTGGGCTATGGATTGGGGCTTACAAGGATGAGTTTGGCTGAGTTTGGACATGCGATTTGGGGGTATGGTCCTCCATTCATCCAGCTATCTCTACCAGCATTGTAACCGAAGGTGGGGTGTCTACACTTTCTTTTCTCACTTCTCTCTCTATTTCTCTCTTTCTCTCTCTCTCTTTCTTTTTCAAATGAGAGTGGCTACGTATGGCCTTCTTGTAGTGGTAGGGGCTTTGGGAGATAGATGGTATTTGAAAGAAAATGATGATAGCAAGTGGATGGGGGCATTTATGAGAGTGAGTGGCTTAGGTATGGGCTTAGTTGACTTGTGAGGAGAGAGAGAGAGAGAGAGAGAGAGAGAGATGTACTTGATGAGATGATTGATTGATGCTCGATTGATTGATAGGATGTTTGATTGATTGATGGGACAACCTTGGGATTTGTGCAAGTGGGGCCCACACCGTGCATATGTAGCGTGGCCCGCCTTGGTTCGCGCACATGTATGTAACTTTCAAACTAGGTATCGAAACGGAGCGTGCCGCGTGGCGTTCGAGTCGTGGCGTCCGCGCGGTCGTCGGGGTACAAGTCTCGGGTCGTTGCGGTACTAAAATAGGGTGCCTGATCGAAACTCACCAGTTTGGACTGTTCCGAGTATGCCAAGTTCGAAAACGAGGTGTATGGAGGGCTGATTATGGTACAGGTGTTACATGCATGCTTCTAATATCATCTGATACAAGGTTGACTTACCTGAGTTGATTCGGTATAAGTGTAGAATGAAACAAGTCTCACAGGTAGTTACACTTTGAGACAATACCAAGTCAGAATGTGTTGGGGCAAGGCATACTGGTTACTGTTTCTGGACAAGTCATATTCCAAAATCAGTATTTTAAACCATGTATCAATCGACAGATGATGATGCAGTTGATTTGAGTGGTTTGGGAAGAAAGTGAAGGAATAAGGAGAGAAGAGATAGTTTTGGGAAAGAGGCCCTTTGTGTGTTAGAGCACCAAACCCTAACACCCTTTTGTTATATTACTAAAGAGCGCCTTTACATATTCCTGAAGAGCACAAAAAGATTATACACAACGCACACACACACTAACATTATATAAGCATCTTTCCTGTACTCTTCCTCAAGTTGGAGCATTACACTAGACTTTAAGCCAATCAGCCTAGGTGGGGGCCCTGATAAGATCTTGGCCAAGGTGCTTGCTACAAGATTCAGAGCGGTGCTCAAAGGAGTTATATCAGAAAATCAATAAGCTTTTGTGGCAGGCCATTAAATTCTGGACAATGTTCTTATTGTTCACGAGTGTATTGATTATAGGCGAAAGGAAAAGAAGAGTGGTCTCGTGTGTAAACTGGACTTCGAGAAGGCTTATGACCACGTAGATTGGGTTTTTTTAGACTATTTGCTTGGGAGAATGGGTTGTAGTGAGAGGTGGAGATCCTGGATCAAAGCGTCTGTTCGATCTCCTTTTTTCTCCATGTTGGTTAATGGCTCTCCTAAAGGTTACTTCAAGGCCTCACATGGGTTGAGACAAGGGGATCCTCTATCGCCTTATTTATTTGTTGTTGTTGGGGAGGCAGTAAGCAGGATGCTGAGCAAACGGATCACTTCGGGCTTGTTTAATGGCTTCTCGATTGCTAGGAATGGATTTCAAATTAGTCATCTTCAATATGCAGATGATACCTTGCTTTTTTGTGAAGCTTCGGAGTTTGCTGTGGATAACCTTAGGAAGCTTACGGTTTGTTTTGAGGTGGTTTCGGGGCTAAAGATCAATATTGCCAAGTCGGAAATGCTCGGGATCAATACAGAAGAGGATAAGCTTCGCGGTGTTTGGTTGCAAGGTTAGATCCTTCCCCTCTTATTATTTGGGCCTTACCCTTTGTTATGGGGAACCTCCCAAGCATCTATGGGAGAGGGTGATCGAGAGATTCGAGAGAAAGTTGGCTACGTGGAAGAGTCGTTATCTTTCCTAAGGGGGTAGGGTAACTCTTATTAAGGCAGTCTTGGCTAATTTGCCGTTGTACTTTATGTTTCTGTGTAAATGCCCCAAATTAGTGATTAATAAACTTAAGAAGATAAGAAGGGAGTTTTTATGGAGAGGAAGTGCTAAGGGAAGAAATTTCATCTGTTTAAATGGGAAGAGGTTCATAAGCAGTATAAAGAAGGTGGCGTTGGTATAAAATCTTTGGAAGTCACGAACTTGGCTCTTCTAGGAAAGTGGATATGGAGGTTTGGGTTGGAAAGGGGAACATTGTGGAGGGCGTTGATCGCCCACAGATATGGAACAGATTAGGGTGAATGGTTTTCTAAGCACTCCTCCCTTTACAGGGCCTCGGCCTTATGGAAAACAGTGGCGCTGACAGAATCGTTTATACGTCAGGGTGTTTCTTTCTCAGTGGCAAACGGACATTGGGTCCGTTTTTGGGAAGATGTGTGGTGCAGGAATCGATCTCTAGCGAAGCAGTTCCCCTCTATTACCAGTGTAGCCCGTAATTGTTCTGTGATGGTGGCGAATTGTTTTTCATGGAATGGGAGTACAGTAGTGTGGTCTCCTCCATGTCGGAGAGGTCTCACGGAGAGCGAAGAGAAAGAATGGATTGAGCTTCAAAAGATCCTCTCTTAAGTGGATTTGGGTGATTGCATGGAAGATGAGATGGTATGGAACAAAGGAGCTAATGGTGCTTTTTCGGTTAAGACTCTTGCTTCAGTGATTGGGGCTTCAAACTCTACCATTACGTCACCTTCTTTCTTCCAATGGTCTTATGGGGCCCCTCCTCGTGTTTTAACTTTCTTGTGGTTAGTAGGGAGGAAAAAAATCCTTACCATTGATAATTTGCAGAGAAGGGCGCTCATCCTTCCCAATATATGCCTCATGTGTATGATGGATGGAGAGTCCATTGATCATATATTCATTCATTGTTACTTTGTGGGTAGGATCTGGAGTCACTTCCTTGCTCGATTCTTGATGAATTGGGTGATGTCGAGATGTGTTGACGACCTTTTTTGGGCGTGGCATAGAAGTGGAGTGGGAGGAAGTGAGAAAGCTACATGGAGACTCACTATTATGGCTGTCATGTGGTCTATATGGGGAGCTCGAAACCAGTGATGTTTTGAAAACAAAGTGTTAAAGGCTGAAGATGTTATCCTAAGGGCGAAAGCTCGTCTGGAAGAGTGGTCTAAGTTTGCTAAGTAGGCTTAGGCTGTCTTATGGGTTTTTTGTTTGTCTTTTTCTTTTGTGTTCTTTTCTCGCTTTTTGCGAGTCTTTAATAAAATCATCACCTTTCAAAAAAAAAAGTTGGAGCATACATGTTAATCATTCCCAAAATGTCAGTAAGATGTAGAAGAGCATCTCTACTGAGAGACTTGGTGAGGACATCAGCCAACTGTTCTCCAGAGCGAATGAAGGGAGTTGCAATGTCCTTGTTAACCACCTTCTCCCAAATGAAATGACAATTAATTTAAATGCACTTCATGTGCTCATGAAGCATAAGGTTGTTGGCAATGTGAATGGTGGCCAGATTATCATAGTGCAAAGGAATGGGGCTAGAAGGACTATAGCTAAGTTCCTACAAGAGAGTTTGAAGCCAAACAAGTTCACACGTAGTATGAGCCATCGCCTTATACTCAGCTTCAGCAAAAGATCATGCAACAACTATGTTTCTTACTTTTCCAGGCGACAAGAATGCCACCTACAAACGTACAGTATCCAAAGGTGGACTGTCGATCATGTAAACTTCTACCACAGTCAACATCGGAGTAGCCCAAAAGGTGAAGATGACCATGTTGCTGAAAAAGCAAAACCTTTACCCAAAGTTGATTTGAGATACCGAAGGATACGATACATGGCCATTAGATGTGTTGTACGAGAGGTATGCATGAATTGACTAACAACACCCACATCATAAGACAGATACGGCCGGGTAATAGTGAGATAAATAAGTCAACCAACCAACCGACGGTACATCCTAGGATCATAGAGTAGAGCACCATCATTAGGAATGAGTTTTATAATAGTATCCATAGGCATTGCGACAGGCTTGCAACCTAGCATCTCGATCTCTAAGAGCAAACCAATGGCATATTTTCTTTGAGAGAGAGCACCACTACCGATTTCGATTGAGCAACGTCAATCCCCAAGAAATACTAAAGAGCCCTTAGGTCCTTAATATCAAATCGAGTTTTAAGAAAAGATTTAATAGCCACCATTCCCTCAGTATCATCTGACGTAGGACAATGGGCCTATCAATATGATGCAGAATGAAACTAAAGCAGAAAAGCATAACAACGAATAATCAAATTAAAACTACTCAATTCACATGTGCGGAAGTTTAATTAGACAAGAATTTATGCACCACAAACATAAATCACATGCATGTAATGAAGGAACTACAAAATCTCAATGGCCGGGACCCATAAAGGTAGAACTTCCATGTCCAAGCTTAGGGTTAATTCTAAAATAAAAGGAATGGATTCTAGGTTTCCTAGGTATGACTGAAATTAGGGATTAATGAGATTTAAGGTTAGGGTTAGGGTTTGGGTGATTTGGGAATTAGGGATTTGAGGATTTAAGGCCATGAGAAAGCTAAAATTCAGATTTGGATGAAAGGGGATGGTTGGATTTGAAATTTGTGTGAGATTAGGTTATGTTTGAAGGACTCAAATGGGAAAAAGTTAGGGTTTTGGGGAAAAATAAAGTTTAAAATCATGTGGGCCTATGCTAAATAAAAAATGGTTCAAGGATTGAGGGGTTTTGGGTTTGGATTCAAGAGAAGATCAAAGAGCCTTCAATTGGATGAAAAATAACAACCATAAATGCCTGAATTTGTAGAGAAGAAGAAGAGAAGATGTCGTCAGAGGAATCCACCACCAAGCTATGCTCTACCCTTCCACAATTTGATTGGAATGGAGGGTTTTCTAACAAACCCTAAAGGAGAATGGAGAAGGAACTTTTCAAGAGAGACAAGATTCAAGTCTTTTTTTTTTCTTTTGCTCAATAACCCAGGGACCCTCTAATCATGTCCTGTCGAAATGCACATTTCTGGTGTGGTGTCCAACTCAACTCATATCAATGTATATTTCATTGTATTTACAATCACTGCAACCCTTAATATTATTGGGTGCTGTAATCTGCATCAATTATGATACCATCATGCACGAGTTCACACACAATCACACTATGTCATGTTTTCAAGGCAAGCATGGGACGACCCACCTCATGTGGTCTCCTTATGAATACCAGTTCCTCATAGGGCACTGTAATTCATCTTGCATCTAGACAATCCACATACTAATCATAGACACATCACGTGTCACGACACAACATACTATAATTATCATACCATAATATGAATCATTTAGACTCGGCCATACAATGATGCAACAAGCTATGAACATTAAATATGATATGCACACGATTCAGTCAATTCAAACCCAATCTGGGCATAAAACCCAATGCCACAAGCATGCTTTAACTCAAGGGGTAGCTACAACAAAAGAAGGAAGGACAACCATTTCAGACATTTTGTCAAACAGGTAGTAGATGAACTTTGTAAGGAATAAAAATGGGTTTAACTCCTATGTATTCAAATAAAACTAAAACAATAAAGTCTATTCTTGTATAGGGTTTTCAAGTAATCTAACACACCTATATGCGTGTCCCTAATCTATGCACTTACCTGTAACAATCGGAATGATGAATTCCAAACTTGGCTTCTACTCTCTTTTCTTATTCCTCTTCTTTCCTCAACTTCTTCCTTCACAAGTTTAAGCTGACTTCTTAGCCTCTACTAGCCTTAGGCTTCTTATGACGCACAGAGATAAGTGCACAACCAGATTTTTGAGATTTCTATGGGACAAAGAAGGGTATCTCTACTTGAAGAAGGATTTAGAAAGAGAAGGGTTGGAAGAAGAGTGCTGGAAATGAGTTTGTGATTTAGGATTTTATGTCTCCAGACTTGAAAACAAGTTTAAAATGGTCTTTTGTCTAGAAGGCGGCGGGGGGGGGGGGGGGGGGGGGGGGGGGGGGGGGGGGGGGGGGTCTTTACTAAAGTTTTTGAGAAATTTAAGCTTATGGTGGTGTAATAGAAAAAAGATTATTTAGTATTCCAAAGATTTAGAAAAAGTCGAGGTTATTTGAGTTATTCATGAATTTTATCAAAATATACATGCACATTTCTATTCATAACTTACAATCCGGGTATCATATTGATGTGTCGTTTTCACCAGTAGTTCCGTAACTCGACTACGGTTGCAACGGCTAAGCTCTCGAACCTAACAGATTTGGAATTTCGATGATGGGCCACCTCCAGATAAAATAAGGACATAGTTGTCATTTCTCAAATTGTTGAACTTTAAGTCCGTATATTAAAATTGAGACATCGGGTTGAGATGCAGCTTACGGCTTGATAACGAAACAACACTATGGTCAAGCCACAAGATTCTCGGGGCCAATGGACCTACGGTCAACAGTTATCCGGTGTACGAACCAATATTCGAGGTCTCGGGTCTCACACTTTTATAATAAAACTTTTCAATAATTACAACTATGCCCTCACTTAAAGTTCAAAACTTAAAACTAAATATTCAAAGCAATTAAAAACTAAACCATCCATCATGTCCTAGAGATAACATAAAATCAAATAAAAGAAAAATCAAGGTTCAAAGGGTCCAAATCTAAAAGATCCGAGGTCTGACGGTCCAATGGACCTAAAACTGAACACTTATGGCTAAAAACTCCTAAAAAGCAACTCACATGTATGATGTATCATCCTAGTGTGAGGTCTTCCTGATGCACATCTAATGCATGTGGGATCTTCAAAGTGGCCCTGCAGACCCCGTCTGAAAGTCGTCATCCATACATAAGGAAAATTGTACTGATACAGGTAGCCACCTCCTCAGGTACACTCGAGCACGTCCTCTGATGTCCTCATCATCATCTCTAGACAATACAATGTCATCTATGTAGACAATTAGTACCATAACTCTTGTGGGTCGACAACAAATAAACAAGGAGTAATAGTCATAAGGTTAAGAGTGAGAGTGGACACCCCACTTCTGATCCGGTCATTCATAGATCGTGGTATGGAATCTTTGCTTGCATTTGTATCTGAGTTAGTTGATCGTCTGGAAATTGATAACTCACACATACCGTGGGAGTTTGGAGAAAACGTTGCGATTGTCCCTGCATGAGCTGTAACCTGGGTACCCAATCGCAACCCTTCCGTTCCCGATCGGTACTAACATCGAAAAAGTATAATAGAGCCTCTGCGTCCGTCATAGTCTTACGAGGTTACCGACCCTGTGATTGATTGTTCATTGCTTTCCCAGATCACTCCGGGTACTTGTTTCGCTTGACTGTCAAAGTGGTTAGCTGCCCTACGTCCATGTAGTCTTACAGGAGATCCACTACGCCAACTTGGACTCAATCAAGGTACTTCAGGCATCCACTCCTAGGTATGTGCGGGTGAACTCTTTCCACCCAATCTGCTGATTTTGATACTTGGGTTACAATTCATCGTTTCCACCGTTTATACGGTTTCTTTGACCGACCCTTTTGGCTTTCATCTTTTCGTATCTTGGCATGTGGTACGACCGCACTGACACTGGAGTTCAGTTCAACCATACTTTGAGTGCATTGGATCCGATGGTCTCCGGGGAAACCGCGAGACATCGGATTTTATTCGATTTTTGAGTCGGCTCCTACCCAGAGATATGGAAGATCTCTTAGTATTTTGGAGGCCGAACGCTCTATTGGGAAAATAGTTTTTGGATTTTGAAAAGATACCCACTGTGGGGAGTGATACTCCGTGGGGTTTTTATTTGCAAATAGGAATATATATAATATTTTTTTATCTTTTTGAAAGGAAAATCTGGCTTGCAAGCACCTCCACTAGGGATGCCTGTGGGGTCTTTGGCTAACCGACTTTTATTTTGAAAGCAGGTAAACATGATGATTGATGCGATGGATGCTGATGCATTTGGATGCATATTTGATGATGGATGCATGTTTTGGCTCATTCTCTTTCAGTTAGATGATTTTGCTTTTGCTGGGGATGTAGAGAACTTTGAGCTTATTGCTTGTAGGGTTATACTCCCCTGAAGATTTTCTTTTCGATGCGGATGTTTGGTCAGCGGGTTGGTCTAGATCCTGACCCGCGGTTGATTAGGTCCATCGTCCCAAGATGCTGTTACTTTGCTATGGGGATGGATGAAGGAGGTTGTCAATTGTAACCTCAAGATGTTCTTTTGGGGAATGGGTGTGATTGGGATGGTGTTTGGTTGCCAGTTTTGGTCAAGATTCCAATTTGTGGGCAATCAGATCCCTCATCCCAAACTGTAAAGTGAGTAAGTGGAGTTCAAGACTCTTGAAGTGCAGTGCTAGGGATAGTGACAATTTTTTTGATTTTTTGCAAATATTTGGTCCGAATCTTTACCTGAGTAGTCAGGATGGAAATCGATTATTGAAAACAAAGGAAATATTTTTGTGATTTTAAAAATATTTAGTCCGAGTAAAGATCGATGTTTATTGAAAGCAAGGAAAGTATTTTGTGATTTTTGAAAGATGGTTTTGTAATGTTTTGGTATTTTCTGATTTTTCTGAAATGCAGGGAAATGTATGGAATTTTTATCCATTTCCAGCTTCTACTACTTGTAAGGCACCTGATCCATTTTACGTCAGCGAGCAAGACGAATCTCACACAATTAAGTGCCGTAGTTTTACATCTTCGGATGAGGGCATTTTAAGGGTTTTCAGTTAACACACCCACAAAGTTGTATGTTCCTCATATGCAATGCACATAGACCACGTATCGTTCGACGGAATCCTTCGGCCACAAAATGAGCCACATCCTCACATTTCCCTTTGTCAATCCAGTTTGGGATCTTATGCTGCTCACAATTCCGTGAGGGTGCGCTTCACCTCCCAACTGCCTTAATCCCCTTCATGAGTTTTAGGAACAGGGAACATCTATCATATTCAACGTCGACTTCCAAATCAAGGTTGTCTATCACGGTGCGTTTAACACGAACAAGGTCGCGGGGTTCTGTTCGCCTCATCCCTTACTTGTTTAGAAGATTTTGGACACATGTACAATCAAGTGTCAGCCATGTCCGGGACAGGTTGGGAAAGAAAGCCCCCGAGATGTTAATCCCAGTGTAGTTTTAAGTCTTCGGACCGCTGGGATAGATTTGCGCAGTTAAAATTGACGATGAACTTCTTTTTTGTTTTGAGAAAGTTCCAAACTTCAACTCGAGTGATCGAGGTTAATACTGGTTTTTATGGAAAACTTAAAATCTTTTTGGTATTTTGAAATGATCCGGGCTATTGAACCTTGATTCGAGTGGTCGAGGCTGATACCGATTTTTTGTTGAAAGCAAGAAAAGTCCTCCAAGAAATTAATCCCAGTGTAGTTTAAGGTCTTCGGACCCAAAATATGTACATGCTGAAAATACATTTTTTCGTGATTTTTTTTTAAAAGATCTGGATTATCGAACCTTGATTCGAGCGGTTGAGGTCGATGCTGGTTTTTGGTTAAAAGCAGGAAAAATCCCCCGAGAAATTAATCCCAGTGTAGTTTAAGGTCTTCGGACCCAAAATATGTACATGCAAACATGACATTTTTTTTATTTTTCAAAAGATCCAGTCTATCTGACCCCTTCCTTGATCGGTTGAGGTAGAATGGCGGTTTTTATTATGAAATCCCTCGGGATTTTGATCCTGACGTAGTTCAAGGTCTTCGGACCAAAACCTTGCGAGCGAGATTGAGAAAATATTTTTTGTGATTTTTTTTAAAAAAATGTTCTAAATCATCGATTCGGATTTTGATGGTTAAGATCGATGCCCGTTTTTATTAAGAATCCCTCGGGATCTTGATCCCAACGTAGTTTAAGGTCTTCAGACCAAAACTTTGTACAGAATTTTTTTTTATTTTTTGAAATGTTCCAAGCTGTTAAATTCCAATTCGAGCAATTAAGATTAACACTGATTTTTATTGGAAATCTCTCGGGATTTTGGTCCCGACGTAGTTTAAGGTCTTCGGACCAAAACTTTGGAGGGGGACAGAGATCTGGGTTGGAAATTCTTGGTGTTTTTTTAAAATGATTCAGATCATTAGGCCATGACTTTGGATGGTTAGGATCACTGTTTGACCAAGTCAATGCTTTTTCTTTTTCTTGAAAATCTCATGGAGATTTTTCCACATCATTAAGTTAATTTCTCCCCAATTTCTCACAAGATGAGATTTTGTGAGATTCCTTTCTCATTTTCTCATCATTCTCTTCCATTACTTCATTCTTACATGGAGGTACAAGTTTCACTTGCAACTACTCTTTCCAAGGGGGAGTTCTTCCCAAGGAGAGAGGGTGAGGAGTCGTTTTAACTTGATGGGAGGACGGGCGGCACCCACGCCTCCTCTGCCCACTGGTTTTTCCAGTGGGCTGGGTAATGGGGTGCCCTCTCCTTTTCTATATAACATGGGGCACCCTTGGCACGTCCAACGTGCAATCTCTCCCTCTTCTTTCTCACACTCTCTCTTTCTTGAAAATTTTCTTCCTTTTGGTGGCCTTTTGCTCTTTTCAAGTGGTGAGGCTTTGTTGGAGCTTTGGGACAGCAAGGTGGTCCCCCTTTGGTGAGTGGTGAAGGTATGGACCACTCCCTTTTCTTTTATTTCATTGTTTTCTTCTTCATTGTCTCTTCTTATGTTCTCTTTCTTTTCTTCATGTAAATATTCCAAGGGAGTTAAGGTGGACTCAAGTCTTTTTGGCCTTTTCTACTTTCCCAATCTCTTCTCAAGGTGGTGCATGGAGAGGGACATTGCAAGCTTTCTTTTCATCTTTCTTTTCCTCTTTCATACTCCCTTCATGTGTATGTAAAGGGTAATTTTACCACATCCATCAAGTGTGCATGGTAAAATATAATATTTTCTTTCATGGGAGTTGGGCCCCTTTTTATGTGTATCAAATAGGCTCAAAATGAAGTCATGGCCCTTGGTGTATTTGATGGGCCCAATACTTCATTTTGGGCTCCCTCATGCTCTCTTTTCCTTATCATATTTTCCTTAGAGCTTTCTTTTCTTTTTCATCTTCTTTTCAAGGCTTGGGCTCATGAGATTGGTAGGACCCACCTCACATTTTGGGCTCATAATGCTCACTTTGGGTGGATCCATCTTTCTTTACATGTGTATGGATAAAGTGACTAGCCCATTCTTTACTTGGATCTCAAGTGGGCTAAATTTTATAGTTGGGCCTTTATGGACAAGTGGCCTAAATCTTCCACCATCTCTTGATTATGATGTATATCCTTATACACAAAGTGTGTTGGGCTCTTTGGAATTCCTCCATATAAATGGGCTTTTGGGCCCTCATTGAAACTTGTGAATTTCTTTTAGTCATGTGTGCACCACTACACTTTGTGCATGTAGGATTCTTTTCCCTTTATGCCTTTCCCTTTGGATGGATGGAGGACTTAGGTTACTTGATCATCTACAAGTCCCATGAGTGAGTTGTTTCAACAATCTCACTAAGTTCAAATGGTTTTCTCATGTTGTAGGAAAGTGGATCTCAAGAGCTTCTTTTAATGTTCCCAACCTCAATTGGATGACCTTTCTTCAAGTGAGCTATCCATGTAATCATAGCTCCTTAAACATCTCTTGGAGTGTTTGGTGGGTCACCTACCATCCTTCTCAAGGATGAGTGATCTTTTTAAATTTGTGGGGAAGAATGATACCCATAAGTTGCCCAAATTTGTCCCATGCTTTGGGGCATTTTGGATTTTGATTTTCAAGTGGGCTATGTATATCATTCTTAACCATTTTCATGATGGTTGGGTGACTCATCAAGCTATGCCCTCTTGTGCTCAAATGGTCTTCTTTTTTGTAAAGAAATTGGTGCACATAAGTTGTCCAAACTTGTCCTTGCATGGCATCTCTAACTTTGATTCTTCATGTGGGCTATGCGCATCAATTTTTACCATTAGCTTCTTTGACTCATATGTTTGTGGGTAGACCACCATATTGTATTCTCATAGTCAAAACATTCATCAAGATGAGGCACATAGGCTGCCCATGATTAACCCATGAAATGGGTTCATATGGTTCTTCGAGTGGGCTATGTGCTCCTTTCAATCCATTGAGGTGGGGCACTTGAGTTGCTCCTGGGGACCAATTTCCTTCCTATTCCCCATTTGTCCATGTACACGTGTAAAAAGATGGAAACATCTTAAATGAGGCTCAGTGCTTTGATATGGAAAGTGAACCAAGCCTTGGTCACACATAGACTTTGAAGAGGGATTTCTCATATGAAGTTTGCTTCTTATCCCACTTTGATCTCATGGCACTTGAGTGCATTTGTTGTCCAAATGTGTCTTTAGATGGTGTATTTTCCTCTCCTAAGGCATGGCATGCAACCCTCTTTAAGGTGGGCCTTGCTTTCTTCAATGGGCCCAACACATATCCTAAGCGGCACATGGAGTTGGACATTGGATTTTTTGCATTTGAATGTAAATCCAAATCCATGGGTTTCCTGGATAATGATTTGGATTTTAACAGGTAAAGAATAGGGACTTACCTTGCCAAACTTGTAGGATTTGATGGCGGATGGCACGAGGGGGAGAAGGGCGGTCAATGAGGGCAACCCTGCCTTCATTGTTCGCCGCGGGACCCATATGTGTTCATTAGCTAAGGAGCACCAACCTCTTCCCTCCGTAAAAGGTTGAGGTACCCGAGACCTCTAGAATAATTGGGTGGAACAACCGCAGCCTATGCTCGAACGTGTTCTAGCCGATTCTCCTTTCGCAGGCCTTCTCACATTACGCTTTCACAACAATAATGCCAACCATATGCTGCTTGTAGCCCTTTGTGAGAGGTGGAGGGATGAGACCCACACCTTTCAACTTTCCTATGGCGAATGGGGAATAACTCCCTTCGATATATATATGCAGATAGGTTTTCCATTCCATGGGGCAGTTGTTCCCCATGCAGGCTCTCTTGCTCCCATTACTTCCACTAACTGGATACGGCTTGTGGGAGTCATCCCACCCGAGAGCGAGTTCCAGAGTAATCAAGTGAAATTGCGGTGGTTTTACAATACTTTCGCTGCTGTCATCCCTACTACCGAGCTAGAGGCCATTCACAAAGCACAGGCTATGGTCACTTACGCCTTTGGGTCATTCCTTTTCTGTCATGCGAACGAGGGGGTCGATCCTAGGTTTTTTCGCTTGGTTGAAGATCTTCACCATTCGTATAATTGGAATGGGGCTATCTTGACTCGCATCTACCAGGGTTTGGATAAGACCTCTCGGAGTAGCCGGTCCTTCATAGGTTTCTGGCCTGTCGTGGAGGTATTCTTTTTAATCTTCCTTGGATATGTCTGTCTTCTTTCTTCATCTGATCATTTTGTCTACCCTTGTCCAGACATGTTTTTATGATCATTTGCTCACCTATCGCCGAGGATACAGGACAATGTTGAACCATCCTTGTATCGCTTTATGCATTGGCATCAGCAAAATCGTCATGCGAAATTCTTGAGTGTCTAGGGACAATTGGCGCGCTGACATAGACGGATTGACCACCGAGGACGTAAGTATCTTACTATCCTTATCCATCGTGTTACTCTGCGACTGACCACGATGAATTCCTTTGTTGTAGTTTACTCGGATGTCGTATGCCAACTTTCCCCTTTACTATACCCCTCAATGTGTGGAAGCATATGATTCTTCGTGTCTTCGGATCATACTCTCCGATGCCGAATCATTTCAGTGGTACTTGGGCGAGAGATTACTCCGATAGATCACCGGCTTGGCTCGGGTTCCTTATTCCTCACCTCCTCCGGCTGCTTAGATTTTGGCTATTGCTATGGTCGATGCTCTCGAGGGCCAGCTTGGGTTTCGCTTCATGATCCCGGATCGTGACTATGATGAGTGGTATTTATTGTACAGACAGGGACCTCTTCTTTCTTCACTCTACGTTCCAGGGGGTCGTCGCAGGTATGCTGGAGAATTAGTGACAGCTCCTCTGATGGACCTTCATCGTCGAGAGCAAGATGAGAAGATGGATGATAATGATTATGTCAATGATCTGTAGCCTGCTTCTCTGAGGATGTATTCAACTTGTTGTTGTATGGCCTTCTTGTCATTTTGAGGCCCCCTTTTTTTACCTTTTTTTGTATCAAAATCTTTTGAGTGAATATACAACTCCCGATTTGCCTCAAATTTCTTGATGATGCTTGGATGCTTTGATTTTTGACTCGTTCTTTGATGCTTTGTGGAAGATAGGATTTCTCAACTGTACGGATCATGACTTGAATGGTTCAGATTGCTTGATTTGGCCCTGTGGGCCCTTTCTAGACTTTAGGTTCGCTTTGGAGCACCTATCCTTAATGTTTTGTGAGGCTAAGAAGGCTTTCCATGGTGCGGATAATGACTTGAATGGTTCAGATTGCTCTTTTTAGCCATGTGGACCCACTTAATGATCAGATCCTGGACTCTGGCCTTCTTTCTTGACGATCAATCCCTTGATGTTGCTATTTGATGGCCCATGCAAGCTTTTCCATGGTCTGGATCATGATGATTTGGCCTTTAAATGGCTCCGATTGCTTGTGGGCCCCTCTTGATCAATTTTCCTTTTCTGTGACTTGATCAGACCCATCTGCAGTACTTCATAATTGGACGGGTGGGGTACCTTCTAGATGATTCAGATCAGTCTCAAACAAAATTCAGAGTCGATTGGAGCTTTGGACGGCCCTTAAGGTGCCAGTTGCTGACGTGGACTGGCAGTCTCACCTACCAAAGACTATGAGGCCAATCCAGCGGAGAGAGAGGGAGTCCGTCCGTACGGGCAGCCCATAGGGGGCGGCCCAGACCTCTCCTCATGTGCAGTATGTGTGGGCTCTGGTTCAGACATTCCCAGCAGCTCCTTGTCCCCATCTCTACATTCTCTGTACTAAAAAATTCGATTCCAACCATGAATCTTTTCCTTGCTTTGTCTTTTCTCTTTACATTGTCTTTTTCTCTTCTTGTCCCCTCTTGGACAGCCATTGATGATGGCTTAGGTGTGATAATGGCTGATCTTAGTGGGCCTCATGCTTCAGAAAATGGTGGGGGCTTTAATGAAGGTAGGGTGCTCTTGATTGATGGTGTGGATGAAGCCTTAAATGGGGGCATTGATGGGGGTTTAAGAATCGTGGTTGGTGGAGCTTTGAATGGCCCCATTAATGGCAGCCATGCTGAAAATTCAGATTTGAATAGGGCATTGATTATGGGAGGATTGGATGGTATGGATGAGATGGGGAGATGGACCATAGGTGAAGCTATGCATCCTTTGAGTTTAGGCCGCATGGGTGATGCGATTGATGGTGATGATGGGGTCATGATGGACATAGATGGGCTGATCTCATGTTTAGATGGCATGGATGGTTCAGATGATACCTTTAACGGCTTAGATGCTCTTGATGATGGCCGAGATGCACGATACACTTGCTTGGGTGGGCTTGATGTGATCATTGATGATGTCCCCTTGATGATGGAAGGTGTGGATGTCCCGATGATCCCCTTGACTGGACAGAAAGATAGTTGGATTCCTGACTTTATGTTGGAGAGCACTGCAGGTCCAGATCTAACCGTAGATTCTTCAATCGGGGTCGCCGAGGCCCTTCTTGACTGTTCAGATGCATTTTTCAGCGATCAGATTGGTCAGGATGCCACGATGTGCGGCATGATATTTGCTAATAGCCCTTTTGATGGAGAGTATCGACCTTCTCCTGATTGTCGACCCTTTACACACTCGGTTCACAAGGTGGGCAAGTCTTCTCATGCTGCTGAGGTCGTGACAGTTTCAGATAGCGATGTAACTATATCAGACATAGTCGTTACTGGGGATAGATCAGGGGCTGTTAAGTTTGCAGAGGTTCCAGCTTTTCCTTCTCCTTCCCCCGTTGATCTTCTGATCCTTGATGAGCTGTCATCGATTCCTAGGCCTTTTGTTCTAGAGGGGATACCTGTGAGGACTTGCCGGTTGCTTCCTCATCCTTCTTGCTCGCCACGGCTGCTTTCTTGGCTTGACAGATTGTCAGCTTATGAGATTCGAGAGTTGGAGTCTTATGGCTTTGGCGGTCTGATCCATATGGCTAGAGTTGACATTGATTGGAGGATGCTCGGGGCTGCACTGATTGACTAGGTCCCTTCGTTGAACTTGTTTGCGTTCAACGACATAGAGATGGGACCTTCTTTGGAGGAGCTCGCGCACTTGATAGGTATTTCCTGGGATTATACTCAGTATTTCTCGCCGAAGACTGCCACTCCGCAAAACTGGTTCGGGATCCCGTATCTTATTCAGCCTGCAGCTGCCGGTCAGGATGTGGTGGTCTTCTCTTTAGAGTCACTGTATGATCTTTTCTTGGGCCCTCGTAGTGTGGCAAGGTCCCTACTTTCTCGGAATGCACTGATGTTCTGTTTGATAGCTGAGGTGTTATTCTCAGGATGACACAGATCTCAGAATCCTTTGCTCTTTGAGGTGATGAGCCGAGCTACTCGATGGCAGGGGATCATTTCTCTTGTCCTGGCTGAGCGGTTTAATGGGCTGACTGACTGTGCCCTAGGCCATTCCCATGTCCTCCACGGCTGCTGTGCATTTCTCCAGGTATCCTTTTTGTACTTTCTTTTTCTTTTCTCGTCTTTGGGGAATTGTTTTGCTTTAATTGAATCTCTCTACTTTCTCACGATCAGATCTGGCTATGGGAGCGTCTTCTGTTCGCTCGCCTCAAGTGTAAGGCTGCGATGTAGTAATAAAACTCGGTAAGACCGAGGTTGATCCACAGGGAAAGAGTAACAGCTTCCTAATTACTCCAGCAACTCAGTTTAATAGAATAAATTCAGTTTCAATGGGGTGTTTAATTAAAACAGTAACTTAATGAAAAATCAGAGATATAACGTACTAAGGCTTTCAAGGATCCACTTGTAGCAATCCTATGTCAATTCAGTCAATCCAAGTATAGAACACAACTAGATTTGAAGTCCTATCTCTCATCTAGTTGGAAAGTAAAGCATTCACACACATTCATCCAATTCAAGTTGAACTTCCAAGTTCAAGTCCATTCAATCAATGTAGAATTCAAATTCATAGCCTGCGGAGTAACAGCCATGCCTATGGACTATGGCCTGCTCAAGGATTACTATAATTCGAATCTAAACAAGCAACCTGTGATAATCTCAGAGAATTAAAAGGAATTCATGTCCGGAGCACATGAACTCAGATAAGACATCTCAAACTACCATCTTTTGAACTGAACATAAGAAAATTCTAACTTTGAATTGAATAATACTTGAATCAAACTGAATTTAACATAGAATTGGCTACAAGCTTCACCTCTCAGCCTTAGCTGAGAGGTTTTAGCCGAGCATAGTCATGCTACAACTAAAAACTCAAAAATAAAGCATAAAACTAGAAAAACCCGAAGATAGATGTTGCAGACGCTCCACAGTCGCCTTCAGCCTCCAAACTCATGTTCCTTCTCTTCTCTGATACCTTAGGGAGAGCCCCTAGGTGGCCTTTTATAGCAACAAGCCCCCCTTGCGTCGGATTCTGCGAAAGCCTTCGCATTGCGCAGCAATTTTCGGAGTCCCAATTTAGAAAGGAGTCTTCTTACGCAGGGCCGACCGGTCGTGACCGGTCGGACTAACTTTTTAAACCATCCAGCGAGTGCATCCGACCGGTCATGACCGGTTGGACAGATCTATCCGCGTCCAGCGTGCATGCCCGACCGGTCATGACCGGTCGGGCTGATTTATCCTTCATCCAGTGCCTATAGCCGACCGGTCATGACCGGTCGGCATATCTTCTGCAATGTGTCCAGCCTTCCTGGCCGACCGGTCAAGACCGGTCGGCCTCCTTCCATTTACTTCTTTTATGTGGCTGACCGGTCGGACGACCGGTCAGCCTTGTTTTTCTTCCACTTTTTCTTCTTTTCTTCATTCTCTTTTCTCCCTTTTTCTTCTTCTTTCTTTGGTCCATCCTAGGACTTCATGCAATGTCTTCAAATACATTCTTTTGGCTCCAATTTGATGAAATCCACTCTCATCCCTACAATCACAGAAACACGTGTTAGGTGGGCCTTTAAACCATGAAAATCATGCAAACTATGTAGTGTAATGGGCAATGCAATGTATAAATTGGAGGTTCAACACACCCCCAACCAGCTTTTTGCTAGTCCCGAGCAAAACATGCGTGAAAATAATCTCAAACCTCCAAATCCAACTCCCCTTCAGAACCCATGATTCTATCCATCCCAAGATGTATAAGTGAAAAATTTGGCAAAATTAGGTGCTAGAAGCTGAACCTTGGACTCTCAAAACATAAGAAGTGTCTACATGTAATTCCCGCTGATTGATTGATAAATAGAAGAACTCGAACAAATTCCACCTAGTGTGCATAGTGAAAGATCATCTCATGAGTTCCTGGAATCATCTTCTTCATAGATTAAGTAGACCAAGGATTTCAAGGTGCGCAGAGCAACAGCAAGCCTATGACAGGAATTTGTCTTACCGTCCTTCCGAAAGCTTTCACACTACGTCCCATTTCCGGCTTTGGTTACGGTTCGACCATCCCCCGGTTGGTAATAGATAGCCCTTTTCGGAATTTTCCACCATTTTTCTTTCCTTCCCGATTTCATCCTTTCTTTCCTTGTTCTTTTAGATAGGATTTGTAGAAATCCATATCTTTCATTATTTTCCCATGGACAAGGATGGACAAAATACCCCGGCTTGGCTGCTCAACACCTATAAACCAAAGTCTAGCTAATCCACAAATCACATAAACCTGTCACTCATGAAAATCGTGTAATGTGAACTTGGTGTAAAGATGTTCAAATTTTCTATCAATCACAACAATAGGGGAATTAACATATAAAGCCATTATGTTGGAAGAAATTCACGACTACAACATCACGCACTTCGTTTCTCCTCCTCTTCTACTCATAGCCTCTCAAATGTATAGAAACAAAATTTTCTAAAAGAGTTTTGAGATGTTAGAAAATTTGAAAAAAATTTGTGCATATGAAGCTCGAAATGTTGCAATATGCTAGATGAGGAAGCTCATCTCACCCCCCAACCAAATCTTGCATTGTCCTCAATGTAAAAAGATCGTTAATTAGCATGAACATGAGAGCAATGGTAAACAATGAGAGAGTGAGAACAATAGTACCTGAAAGAGCGATCATGGAATTCTCCAACCCAACAACTAAAAACTATTAAAACAGTAAAAAACTAAACCTACCTATGCTATACCTCCATCAGACTAGGAGATCAATCATCCTGATAGACAGGATCATTCAGGGAGATGGACATGTCCTCTGAATCAAATTTCTCAACAAATGGTTTAAGGCGTTGTCCATTAACTTTGAAACAGTCACCATTCGCTGCATTCTCAATCTCAACAGCCCCATGAGGAAAAACTTCTTTAACAAGATATGGGCCGGTCCATCGAGATCGTAATTTTCCCGAAAAAAGATGAAGTCGGGCATTATACAAGAGCACTTTCTGTCCTTCATGGAAGGATTTGCTTAAGATGTGCTTGTCATGAAAGGCCTTCATCTTGCTCTTGTAAATTCTCGAATTCTCATATGCATCGTTCCGGATCTCATCAAGCTCATTTAATTGAAGTTTGCGAAGCGAGCTAGCCTTGTCAATGTTAAAATTCAGAGCCCGAATTGCCCAATAGGCTTTGTGTTCTATCTCCACAGGCAAGTGGCAAGCTTTCCCATAGACAAGTCTATAAGGGGACATTCCAATGGGTGTCTTGTAGGCCGTACGGTGAGCCCAAAGTGCATCATCTAATCTTAGGGACCAATCCTTGCGATCCGGTCTCACCGTCTTTTTTAAAATCTGCTTGATTTCCCTATTGGAGATTTCAGCTTGCCCACTTGTTTGTGGGTGGTATGGGGTACTCACTTTGTGCCTAATACCATATTTCTTCATCAAAGTTTCAAACGGTCTATTGCAAAAGTGAGAACCACCATCACTAATAATGGCTCGAGGTGTCCCAAATCTAGAAAGTATATTTTCTTTGAGAAACTTGAGAACCGTACGATGATCGTTGGTTCTACATGGGATAGCCTCTATCCATTTAGACACATAGTCTACGGCCAATAGAATATAGACATGTCCAAAAGATGAGGGGAATGGTCCCATGAAATCGATGCCCCAACAGTCAAAGACTTCAAGATGTTGAATTGGGGTGAGGGGCATCATATTTTGACGGGATAATCCTCCTAACTTCTGGCAGCGCTCGCAAGCTTTGCAAAATTCGTGAGTGTCCTTAAATAATGTAGGCCAATAAAAACCACACTGCGGAATTTTTGCAGTTGTTTTCTTGGCTGAAAAATGACCCCCACATGCTTAATCATGACAAAAGGAGATGACTGAATTGTGTTCATCATCGGGGACGCATCTCCTTATAATTTGGTCTGGGCAATATTTAAACAATAGAGGTTCATCCCAGAAAAATCTGCGTACTTCCCTTAGAAATTTACGTTTGTCTTGCGCAGTCCAATGAGTCAGCATCGCACCTGTGGAAAGATAATTGGCTATATCAGCGTACCATGGTGGATGCGTAGCAATAAAGAGTTGCTCATCAGGGAATGAGTCCTCAATAGGTGACTCATCAATGGAATTTGGTAGGACTAGGCGAGATAGATGATCCGCCACCACATTTTCTACCCCCTTCTTATCTTTGATCTCCAGGTCGAATTCTTGAAGGAGTAGGATCCATCTTAGCAAACGGGGCTTAGTATCCTTCTTAGAAAGAAGGTATTTCAGCGCCGCATGATCCGTATAAACAATAACTTTGGATCCTATTAAGTATGGCCTGAATTTGTCCAAGGCAAAGATGACAGCTAGGAGCTCTTTCTCCGTAGTTGAATAATTAACTTGGGCAGGATTCAAGGTCCTACTCGCGTAGTAGATGACATGGGGCTTTTTATCCTTCTTTTGGCCCAACACCGCCCCAATAGCAAAATCGCTCGCATCGCACATCAACTCAAAAGGAATGGACCAATCTGGTGGTTGCATGATAGGAGCGGTTGTCAACATGTCTTTTAGCTTTGAAAAAGCTAATTGACATTCGGCACGCCACTCAAATTGGTTCTCCTTTTGTAAAAGGTTGCATAAAGGCCTTGAGATGTGACTAAAGTCCTTTATAAACCTTCGATAGAAACCGGCGTGTCCCAGGAAGGACCGCACATCGCGTATGCTTTTGGGTGGTGGTAGATTGGAAATTATGTCAATTTTTGCCCGGTCTACCTCTATTCCATTGGACGAGATGATGTGTCCAAGGACTATTCCTCTTTGTACCATAAAGTGGCACTTTTCCCAGTTTAATACAAGTTGCTTTTCCTCACACCTCATTAAGACCAACTTCAAGTGCTCGAGGCACTCATCAAATGTACAACCAAAAACAGAGAAGTCATCCATGAACACCTCAAGAAACTCACCCACCATGTCCGAGAAAATACTCAACATGCATCGTTGGAATGTGGCGGGTGCATTGCATAACCCGAATGGCATCCTTCGGTAGGCGAAGGTACCAAACGGGCATGTAAATGTGGTTTTCTCTTGGTCTTCTGGAGCTATCTCAATTTGGTTGTATCCGGAATAGCCATCTAGGAAGCAATAGTAGGGATGGCCTGCCAACCTCTCCAAAATTTGGTCCATAAATGGGAGAGGGAAGTGGTCTTTCCTAGTGACCGTATTGAGCTTCCTATAATCAATGCACATACGCCAACCGGTGGTCACCCTAGTCGGTATAAGCTCGTTGTTGGCGTTTTCAATGATGGTAATACCGGATTTCTTGGGGACAACTTGGGTAGGACTCACCCATTGGCTATCTGAGATGGGGTAGATGATACACACATCCAATAGCTTTAACACTTCGGCTTTGACAACCTCCATCATGTTTGGATTTAGCCGTCTTTGAGGTTGTCTAGTCGTTTTTGCGTTTTCTTCAAGGTGTATACGGTGAGTGCAAACCGAAGGATCTATCCCTTTGAGATCCACTATTGTCCAACCTATGGCTTCCCGGTGTTTTTTGAGTAACTCAATCAACTTGAGCTCTTAGTCTTTTTCTAGGTGGGAGGCAATGACAACTGGGAAAGTTTTCTCTTGACCCAGATATACATATTTAAGCTCAGATGGCAATGGTTTGAGGTCAAGCTTCGGTGGTTTGATGCTAGACGGTAGAGGCCTTGATGTGGTTGGTGGCAATTTTTCAAAATGGGGCCTCCACCGGCTAGTATCAACTACCGGTCTTTCTATATTTAATGCATGCACAATTTCACTAATGATAGGGTCTTTAGAATCCATGAAGTGTGCTAAGCATGTCTCCAAACTTTCTAGTGGTTCAAGTTGGAGGAGTTCTTCTTCTTCAAAGGTTTCAAGCATGTTTACATCGAAGAACTCATCATCATCGACATCCCTATGTCTTTTGCCCAGGTGAAATACATTCACCTCTAGTGTCATGTTTCCAAAAGATAATTGCATCACCCCATTCCGGCAATTGATGATTGCGTTTGATGTGGCAAGGAATGGGCGGCCTAATATCACCGGTATTTGGGTGCTAGCATCCAAAACCGGTTGTGTGTCCAAGACTATAAAATCTACCGGGTAGTAGAATTTGTCAACTTGGACTAGAACATCCTCAACTATCCCCCTCGGTACACGGATAGATCTATCAGCGAGTTGCAACGTGGTTTTGGTGGGTTTTAATTCACCAAGACCCAATTGTTCATATACCGAGTATGGGATCAAGTTCACACTTGCCCCCAAGTCTAACAAGGCACGTTCAATCCGGTAGTCTCCAATGATACATGAGACGGTGGGACTACCGGGATCTTTGAATTTTGGGGGAGTCTTTTGAGTGAGGATGGCACTAACTTGCTCAGTTAGGAAGGCCTTTTGCTGCACATTATATTTACGTTTTGTTGTGCATAGGTCTTTTAGAAACTTGGCATAAGAGGGAATTTGTTTGATGGCATCAAGCAAAGGGATATTGATCTTGACTTGTCTGAAAATTTCTAGAATATCTTGAGAATTTGGGAGAGATTTTGGGGCAACCAATCTCGATGGGAAAGGTGCTATGGGCTTGTAAATGCATTCCGGTTGTTGTGGGGCTAAGTTAGATCCATTTTCATTCTCAGAATTTACCGGATCATTAGGCTCATCGGCCTTCACCGGAATAGTTTTGTCAATTTGTTTACCACTTCTAAGGGTGGTAATGGATTTAGCTTGCTCCATGTTTTGGTTGGAAGGATTAGGGATGCTTACTTCATGTACTTGCTTAGGATTGGGCTGAGGTTGGTCGGAAAGGTCCCTTCCCTAGCATTCAAGCGTCCCTTAATCTCATCAACCGAGACTTTCAGCTCTTGGAACAATTGCTGATTTGATTCATTTATTTGTGCTTGCCCTTGCATAAATTCTCTCAAGGTATCCTCCAATGAGAATTGAGGTGGGGCCATATTTTGCATGGGTGGCCCTCTTTGGGAGTTGGTAGGATTGCCCGTAGGAGCATTCTTCCAACTGAAATTCGGGTGGTTCTTCCAACTCTCATTGTATGTATTACCTACCGGTCCATTGAAGGGCCGTTGATAACCATATGTGGCATTGGCTGTCTCTTGCAGCACTTCCTTAAATGCAGGAATTGTGGGACAATCTTGCGTAGCGTGTAAGTCGGTGAGACAAATCCCACATGTGGTTTCAACAGCTTCCTTGGACTTGGAAACTCCATTTTTGCTAAGTTCCATGGCCTCAACCTTCCTTGTGAGGTTGGGTATCCTTGCATTCACGTCGTCTTCCTCTTTAAGGACATATATCCCTCCTTTCTCTTGAGTAGGCTTGGGGTTCTTGGGTTTATCCGAGGTATCCCAAGATTGGGCGTTTTCAGCCAACATGTCCAAGTAACTCCAAGCATCATCTGGATTTTTACTCATAAACTCGCCATTGCACATCATTTCCACAAATTGGCGCATATTGGAACTTAATCCATCATTGAAGAAATTTATAACTCGCCAACTCTCATAGCCATGATGTGGGCAAGCAAGCAGGAGTTCCTTAAATCTTTCCCAACATTGAAAGAATGATTCACCCTCTTTAGCTGAGAAATTCATTATGGCCCTTCGAAGAGTGTTTGTTTTATGAGCCGGGAAGAACTTTTTCAAGAATTCCCGGTTCATCTCAACCCATGACCCAATCGAATATGGTCTAAGAGAGTGAAGCCAATCTTTGGCTCTTTCTTTCAAGGTGAAGGGAAAAAGTTTAAGTCTGATTGTATCCCCAGAAACATTGGGATAATGCAAGGTGGCCAACACTTCTTCGAATTCTTGCAAGTGTAAGTATGGGCGGTCAGAGTCTAGCCCATGGAATTTAGGTAAAAGTTGGATTACTCCTGGTTTTATGTCAAGGGTCCCACCGTTAGCTGGTAGAACTATGCAAGAAGGTGTAATTGTACGAGCAGGTTGTAGGTAATCCCGTAGAGATCTCATTGGAGGAACATTATGTACCTCATTCTCTCCTACTCCTTCCTGATTTGCATTTGTGGTTGGAGTAGGGGGTGGAGGATTCCTTAAGGGTGTTTGCTCCATACTCCCCAAACTTTCACAATGCTCTTGATAATTCCGGACTCGTCTATGAACTGACAATGGTCCAACTAAACCACCTTCAGATTGGAGACGATTTGAATGGTTACGTTCCCAACGGGACATAAACCACTCAATCAAGACTAATCCTAACCTAGAAAACTGCAATCTAAAAAATTCTAAAAAAAACTAAGTTAGAAAGGTATCACCTGATTCGCTTGAACTGAAAGAAGAATTCCTACAAAACAGAAAACTTTGTTAGTTCTAAGAAAAATCAGAAAAAAAAAACTATCTACTTCTACAGCCACTGAAACTATTTGAAAACTATTATCTAATTTCCCCGGCAACGGCGCCAAAAACTTGTTCGCTCGCCTCAAGTGTAAGGCTGCGATGTAGTAATAAACTCGGTAAGACCGAGGTCGATCCACAGGGAAAGAGTAACAGCTTCTTAATTACTCCAGCAACTCAGTTTAATAGAATAAATTCAGTTTCAATGGGGTGTTTAATTAAAACAGTAACTTAATGAAAAATCAGAGATATAACGTACTAAGGCTTTCAAGGATCCACTTGTAGCAATCCTATGTCAATTCAGTCAATCCAAGTATAGAACACAACTAGATTTGAAGTCCTATCTCTCATCTAGTTGGAAAGTAAAGCATTCACACACATTCATCCAATTCAAGTTGAACTTCCAAGTTCAAGTCCATTCAATCAATGTAGAATTCAAATTCATAGCCTGTGGAGTAACAGCCATGCCTATGGACTATGGCCTGCTCAAGGATTACTATAATTCGAATCTAAACAAGCAACCTGTGATAATCTCAGAGAATTAAAAGGAATTCATGTCCGGAGCACATGAACTTAGATAAGACATCTCAAACTACCATCTTTTGAACTGAACATAAAAAAATTCTAACTTTGAATTGAATAATACTTGAATCAAACTGAATTTAACATAGAATTGGCTACAAGCTTCACCTCTCAGCCTTAGCTGAGAGGTTTTAGCCGAGCATAGTCATGCTACAACTAAAAACTCAAAAATAAAGCATAAAACTAGAAAAACCCGAAGATAGATGTTGCAGACGCTCCACAGTCGCCTTCAGCCTCCAAACTCACGTTCCTTCTCTTCTCTGATACCTTAGGGAGAGCCCCTAGGTGGCCTTTTATAGCAACAAGCCCCCCTTGCGTCGGATTCTGCGAAAGCCTTCGCATTGCGCAGCAATTTTCGGAGTCCCAATTTAGAAAGGAGTCTTCTTACGCAGGGCCGACCGGTCGTGACCGGTCGGACTAACTTTTTAAACCATCCAGCGAGTGCATCCGACCGGTCATGACCGGTCGGACAGATCTATCCGCGTCCAGTGTGCATGCCCGACCGGTCATGACCGGTTGGGCTGATTTATCCTTCATCCAGTGCCTATAGCCGACCGGTCATGACCGGTCGGCATATCTTCTGCAATGTGTCCAGCCTTCCTGGCCGACCGGTCAAGACCGGTCGGCCTCCTTCCATTTACTTCTTTTATGTGGCTGACCGGTCGGACGACCGGTCAGCCTTGTTTTTCTTCCACTTTTTCTTCTTTTCTTCATTCTCTTTTCTCCCTTTTTCTTCTTCTTTCTTTGGTCCATCCTAGGACTTCATGCAATGTCTTCAAATACATTCTTTTGGCTCCAATTTGATGAAATCCACTCTCATCCCTACAATCACAGAAACACGTGTTAGGTGGGCCTTTAAACCATGAAAATCATGCAAACTATGTAGTGTAATGGGCAATGCAATGTATAAATTGGAGGTTCAACATCTTCCGCTGACTGTTCATGTACCATTTCCTTGCACTCGTCGCCCTGACCTCATGCGACATATCATGGAGTTTCTTTCGCATACAGCTAGGATGAGCGAGCCCTTGTATCGCAAGATATTTACTGAGCTACGTGACTGGAATGTTCGTTGGGAATCATCTTTGCTTTCACTTCCTCCAGTACTTTGTGATGCTCACCACCTTCCTCTGATGCTGGTAGACTTTCGATCTTACTTTTCTTATCACCTTATCCAGTTCCTTCGGTAGTTCGGGTATGAGCAGGATGTTCCTCCTTTTGCTTTTTCGGGTATCGGGCGTCGAGCACTTCCAGCCAGATCATCTAACTTTAGGACTCGGATCGATGGGTCCTGGGCGAGTCACCTAACTGCTGATTTGCTTGGTTTTGAGCTGTGAACTTTTTCGATGGCGACTGCCCCATACCAGCATTGGGTTGCTAAGTAGTCTCTGTATCGGCATATTCCTTGTCGGCACCTGACCGCTGATGAGGACGAGCATGATGTTCTTAGGGATGCTAGTTCTTCATCTAGTTCATATAAGCCCTTTGAGGAGCGCCCATTTATCAATCCCGGATTCCTCTTGGCCACTTATGGCCACTTGCTGTCTGAGATTTCTATACTCCGGTATCATTGCGAGATGATGTCGAGAAGATTGGCCACTGATCAGAGGTTGTCTGATGAGGAGACGACAATTCGTACCCTTGAGCGAGATGAGGTGCATTACCTGCGTATGGAGGTGAGCAGGTTGGGAGCGAGGCTATTTCATTATGAGTCAGAGGACTTACCTGACGTGGCCGAGGAGGAGGGCAGAGATTGATTTTTTGCTTTTTAGGGCTGTGTCGGCCGTTTGTACATTCCTTTTTGCATAGTACATGACCGGTGATAATGCATTTTTTTTTGTATTTTTGAAAGAGATGATATGATATATGTAAAAGAAATACGATGCATTAATTTAATGAAAAGAAAAAAAAAATTTGAGAACTTATTGTGCCATGAGTTGTCTTGTGAGTGTGTGTCTGGATTTTGTGTTGGGACGTAGGAATCAGAACTGAGGCTCGGCCAATGCTTTGACTGATGTCTTAAGATTGACTTGTGTGAGATCCCTTTGGTTCCCTGGAGGTGTAGGCAATGAAAACTGTTACTTCTTGAGATTGTCAGAGTTCTTTGTTCTCGACTGTACTTCTTCTTGTTCTTGAACTTCAACTGCTTAAGCTGATCTGGACCGTCTGGTTTCTTGGTACCTGCACTTTTTATTTTTTATTTTTTTCTTTCTTTTTTCTATTCAAGCCATTTTTACCTGCAGCGCTATTTCGAGTTTTCACCATAGCCGGCCTTTTTCCGTCACTTTTGCCCATGCGCCCTTTCGGGTTTTCACCATGTCCCGGATATTTGATCTTGCCTGCCCCTTAGCAGTTATGCTATTTTTACCCTTGACGCCCTTTCGGGTTTTCACCAAGTCCGCTATATGCCCACTGTTTTTACTCGGAGCGCCCTTTCGGGTTTTCACTCCGCCCTCTTTATTTAGGCACACATTTTCTTTTCTCTATTTTTTTCTTTTTTCTGGATTTTTTTATAGCTGCAGCGGCTAGAGGTCGGGAATACGTCGTTGTCGGCCGATGGTAGCCTTTCGGCCCTTATCCTGAGTTACAATGATAGAGTTGTTGGTCTTAGCCATAGACCCTTCTGAGATGGATGGATGGGTGACTGTGTTTCTTTTCGGGTTGATTTTTCTCGGGTGCCTTGTTTTGGCTTCTTTATTTTTCTTTATTTTTTATTTTTTTCTTTGTATTCCCCTTCTTTTTTTTTTAATCTCCTTATTTGAAGCACTGGTTGGTAGACAAAAATGATTTGTCAAAGGTTTTAGCTTTGACCCCTTGACTTCAGCTCTATTAATGTAACTCTCGATAAGGTCAGAATGACCTTCAGCGCGTCATGAAATTCACCCAGCGCATCAAGAAATTCAAAACAGTTACAAAGAGAATTTCAGGACGCACTGACCCCCAGCGCATCAAGAAATTCATGGTCAGCGCATCAAGAAATTCAAACAATTTTACAAAGTGAATTTCAGGACGCATTGACCCCCAGCGCATTAAGAAATTCATGGTCAGCGCATCCAATAAAACAGGAATTTCAGGACGCACTGACCCCCAGCGCATCCAATAAATCAGGAATTTCCAGCCAGTGCACCATAAAAATCAACATTCGAACCAAGGCATTTTTAGACGCGCCGAGTGATTTTCTCGACCCGCCGGCATGTTTTCTGGACGCGCTACACGTGGCGGGCTCCTATTGGCTGACTTCGGGTATAAATACCCCCTTTTCCAGCTCATTTGGACGGATCCAGAGAAGGAGAGAGTTTTGGGTTTTTGAGATCACCAGAATCCTTTTTCTGACAGCCGGAAACCCTTCTCCGATCACCGAAAATCCCACTTCCGACCACTACAGGTCCGGCGAAGAAAAACCTAATAATATATAAGTATAGTGGCGCATCGCAAAATACGTTGAATCAAACTTGTTTTATCGACGCACTAGCCTCAACGCATCACAAAAATGCTTCAGCGCATCACAAAACTACCCTCAGTGGATCAAATAAATCAATATTCCAGAACTATACATTTTTAGACGCACTGGCCCCGGCGCATCACAAAAATAGGCCAGCGGATAAGAAAAATACACATCTTAAAACAAGTCATTTTTTGATGCACTGGCCCCAGCATATCACAAAAATAGCCCAGCGGATCAGAAAAATCAAACACTTTAACAATCATTTTTGGACGCGCTGGCCCCAGCGCATCAGTAAAATCAGGCCAGCGGATCATAAAAATCAGCACTTTCAACGTTCATTTTAGCACCTTTAAATCTTCATTTTATGATGTTTTCGGGCCCCGTTTGGGCTTATTTTAGGTATTTCGAGCGATCCGGACGTAATAGAGCAGTCAAATAACTCATCCGGGCCACCCAATGAGCAGAATGCAAGCTTTCAGAGTCCGATCCGATCCAACGAAATGAACGAAGTAACTTCTCGAAAAGAGGCCGCCAGTACCCAGAATCATACTGATGTATCATCATTACATGTACTATTATAATATGACCAGGATTCAGGTCCGGACTAAGCAAATGGGACTATGGTTAACACGATAAACCATATAGAGAGTTCTGAAGTATTACACACAATTTGTTAAAGACTGACACTTCAAGAACAGTCGATGCCCTACCCGTTCAAACGGCATCCGCTGGTTGAGCTATCCAGGTACATACAACTGCATATCGGTCTTCTCGCGGTCACCCGTCACAAATGACGAGCGCAGGCCCAGAGTTGCACCCCTCGGTTAAAAACCCTGATAGTCTCAACCCGGATCTCCGGTTAAAACATGGGACATAGACATCTGACTCGTACAAAGATGGATCAGTCCATAAAAAAACACAACAAATACATGTCTCCACGACCACCTAAAATACAGGTCTTTATGACCATGAACTCTGAGACCATAGTCCCCGCTGACTAGTCTTCTGCCTTTTAATCAAGGGTCATCGATCATTCGATGTAATTAAGGGCTCGTGCCAGATCACGGCCTGGAATGTATAAGATCTCAGGATCTCTGGAATAAAATTCCCCTTGCGATACTTCTTCTCTTGTGTACTTTTGTGAATGCTTGTGATTGTCTATGAATGTTTCTATTATTCAGAACCCCAGAACAACAAAACACAAGAAAACTGCGTCCGAGCATTTTTCTAGTTCTAACAAACTGGCGACTCTGCTGGGGACCGAACTATACCAGAATATCTGGTTATATCTGAATATAGGAACACTCTAAGATCAATTACTCACAAACACGAATCTGCGCATAGGAAAGCTACTGCGAGGCATAATGTTTCGGCGCCCCTCGGACGTCAAACTGGTGACTCTCAATGGGAACGTTCTTCCCTTCATCTTTAAGGCAATAGACATCTAAAAGGTTTTCGAACCCACAAACTTCCCAACTACACGTATTTGTCTCCTTCTTGCTTATTTTTGTCGGTTTATGCACTGCGATCAATGGGCTCATACTCCCGATCGCACTTATGAACTGTTCTAATGATTTTTATGACACAACAGAATTAGTAAGATACTAGGAAAGACAAAAGAAATGGCA
Organism: Liriodendron chinense; assembly: GCA_003013855.2. NCBI lineage: Eukaryota > Viridiplantae > Streptophyta > Magnoliopsida > Magnoliales > Magnoliaceae > Liriodendron > Liriodendron chinense. Next base: position 70,947 of record PVNU02001684.1, read on the forward strand.
TGCTCAATGAACAGTTTATGCACCTTCCTTGCCACCGGAGGCTTCAGCTTCCCTCGCTTCATCCCAACCACAACAAGTATTGGCAACTCAGGATGGCAATTGGTCGAAACGCGCCGACAGAAGAAAGAGCAGAAGAAAGCAGCCATCTTAGCCGCACAGAAGAAGGCGAACGCTGCAAAACCTCGCCCCATGATCAGAAGACAATGGCAGCCAAAATAAGGGCAGAGGATCCCTATCAGCAGTCAGGTCATACCCACCAAATCCCCAGTGCCTGTAATGACAATTGAACAGTTTTCACCATTGTCCAAGGCTACCTGCATCACACGTAAGTCAACTGGGGCCATACTTGTGAAGAGCTCCAAGCCCATGACAGTTCTCGACCCAAGACAGGGGCAGGTTCAGAAGGTACGACCGATGCTAGTCGCAATGGTTCAGGTAGCATAGGAAGAAGAGGGACCGTATGAAGCAGAAGAATTGCCGACAGTCCAAGATCAAATCGACAGATTAGTTAGGCCAATTGTGAGACGAATGAACGAATGAGGATCATTCAGGAAGCTTGACCACTCTGATAGCCCAGAACGCTACCAGAAGTCCTGTACTACCTACGCGCCAATCATCTGAAGAATCTCAAGGGGCAGCGGAAGGGCCAGCCAACGCCTAACAGCTTACCCAGGCCAGAAGAGTTTCAACGGAGCGAATGCCAGCCCCGACTGCGCAAATGTCGAGGGAGGAACTATCGCAAACGATTACAAGCCTCATGAGACAAGAGAAAGAGAAGGAAAGGGGAACCGGGTATAAATATCAGGTCCCGTATCCACTGGAGATAGAAGACATACTGTTCCCAGTCAACTTCAGATGTCCGGACTTCGAAAAATTTGACGGTAGAGGGTCGCCAGAGGAGCATATTACTCACTTCCTCACAGCGTTGGGGAATTGGTCAGCCATCCCACCGTACTGTATGCGGCTATTTGGGTCGACACTGACAGGTAAAGCTTTTCAATGGTACATGTCGCTACTAGCCAGATCAGTGAGATCGTGGGAGCAAATGCGAGACAGTTTTATCTCAAAATTCTTCTCTACAGAGAGAGAAACATCAGTGACAGATCTAGCCTTGATCAGACAAAGACAGGGCAAACCCGTGGAAAAGTTCATGGACCGATGGGGGACGATAGCTGCTCAATGCCAAGAGTTGCCCACTGAGAAAGAAAAGATGAAGATGTGTATGTGAGCCCTGGACCCAATGATATCATACGGATTATTGGGGAATAGTTTTCACTCTTTCCGAGAACTGGCCACCAAAGCACACCTGGTAGAAGAAGCTGTAGCACGGGTGAACATCAGGCCTGAAAGGCAAAGAAGAGAAGGAGGAAGAATTGCAGAGACACACAATGTAAACAAGGGCAAAGAAGTAAGAGATCGAAAGCGACCTGTCGTGGAATCGAAGACGGACATGAAAGTAACACCTACCCAAGATAGAGGCAAGAGGCCCTATATTTCTCGAGGAGTAACAATAGCCAAAAGAGAAAGAGCCAATGGCCCGTATACATTCGACATGGCCTATCTGATCCCCATCATGGAGCAACTAGTGGAAGAAAATTAATCCACTTACCAGAACCGATTCGACCACATGAAGTTGGGAAGGTGAATGATCCCCGGTATTGTAAATACCATCGATGTCTGAGCCACAAGACAGAAGACTGTTTTAGTCTAAAGGGAAGAATACAAGGGTTGATCAACCAAGGGGTGATCAGTATGAAGTCACTAGAAACAACAACGAAGGAAACATCTGGGGTAGTTTCAACCTTCCCCTCAGAAGAAAGCATCCGATTGCACGTCCCGTTCCCTGAACCTAAAGAACCCTGGACTTTGGTTAGCAGCAGGAGGAGGCTCGAGAATAGACGAAGACTCTTTAACCGCAAGAAGCAAGGGACGAGAAAGAAGAGTAGCCAGGAGAAGAGCCGACTTATCGAGGCATAGGTACATTGCGCAATGGTATCATTCATAGAACAGCCATCAGCGGGAGAGACATCAGGGGCACGTGAAGAAGAAGTCAATGCCGTCATCCTCCGATCCAGAAGGCAAATGCCGGAACGCGTTCGGCCAGAACCAATCGACCCGATGCAAGAAGATGGAAACCCGGACATACCATCAACAAGACTCCAAGGGCAGAAGTTGAAAGGGAGAGTTATCAAAGCCACATCTAGTCGGCCGGAGCCAAGGCAAGGGGCAGCGCCAGTATCATATGACGTTGTGTCACACCTGCGAAAGGTCCCGGCTCGCTTGAGCATATATGATACCTTATGTCTCTCAAAGGTATATAGGGAGATGTTGATCAATGCATTATTAAACAGCGAAGTCAGAGAAGTGATGATGACAGAGATCGAAGCAGAAATGAGCAATCCAGATAAGTTTTGGGAAGAAAATGCACCGATTCAGCAAGCGATGCAGATAGATCACCCCTCTGTAATCACATTCTCCGAAGAAGACAGACCACAATCGTCCGTTGATGGTTACAGGGATGATTAGAGACACAGAAGTTAAGCGATGTATGCTTGACGATGGGTCCGCAGTAAACATCATGTTGTTGAAAACACTGCAGCGGTTGGGCCACAGACCGTCAGCCCTGCGTCCCAGCACCATGGTTATTCAAGCGTTTAATCAAGATAGCCAGCGCACTCTGGGATCGATCACCGTGATGCTAGAAATTGAAGATCTAAAGACGAAAGTAACATGTCAAGTAATCGACGCAGTAACAATGTATAATCTTCTACTAGGGAGGCCATGACTCCATCAGAACCGTGTCATTCCCTCAACATATCACCAATGCTTCAAATACAACAAAAAGGGAGTTCAATACAGAGCAGTTGCTGACCCAAGGCCGTATACGATCGCAGAATCATTCTTGGCCGATGCCTGGTACTATGACTTGGTCGACGAAAGAGAGGTCACGAAGAAGCCTGATGTAATGAAGAAAGGGCAAGGGGCAAAACCTCAAGTCAATAAGTTGGAACAGAAAAACAAGCCTCAGTTCATTACTCAGAAAGAAACCGCAAGTCAGTCAACCGAAGAACCTCGAGGGACTACCAAGAAATTCTATATAATCCCGAAGCACTTGTGACAGCCAGGGCAGTCCGTCTTAGAGATGATATCGAACCAGCACATGAGTGTGCTCAAATCTAGCTTCAACATGTCAGTACCGAAAATAGGAAGAGTTAAACCTTTCCCAAGAGCTCCTAGCCAGTTTGTGGTACCATCAAGTGTCAATGCGAAGAAAGAAATCAGATTTTACTTAGTACTCGATGAACCTGTGCAGTCCAAGGACGAGGCCAAAAATTAGTCAGTTTACCTCAGCCAATAGAAGAGGAAAGATACAGTGAAGCCAGCCGCAACATCATGAAGAATATGGGCGTCTATTACTTAGAATCAGCCTCGAACGGAAGAATGCTAGCGCCATTCGAAGAAAACACCAAAGCTTACCAAGGCAGAGAAGGGCTAGGGGCAAGGATGAAGATTAGACATGTCAATATGGTGACAATCAACCCCACAGAAGAGGCGTAGTCGCAAGAGACAACCGACGTCATCCAACCTAGTGCCGCATCCGCACAGATAGAAGACGGGGGACAGCCCACGATAGATAAGCTTGAAGAAATAAATCTGGGAACCCTGGAAGAGCCTAAAAATACATACCTGAGCAAGAATGTCCCAGAAGAAGAGAGGGAGAAATACATCCAGCTGTTGAAAGAGAACAGGGATGTGTTCGCTTGGACGTACTAAGAAATGCCGGGGCTCAGTCCAACAATTGCAATGCACAAGCTGTAATCATGAAAGGGAAAAAAGTGGTCAAACAACCCCAACGACGATTCCATCCAGACATAGTGCCCAAAATCGAAGAAGAGGTCGAGAAGTTAATCCAAGCTGGGTTCATCCGAGAAGTCAAATACCCACGATGGATTTCAAATATTGTGCCAGTCAAGAAAAAGAGCGGTCAAATCCAAGTATACGTAGACTTTCGGAACCTCAACGAGGCATGCCCTAAAGATGATTTCCCACTGCCTATCCCGGAACAACTGATCGACAGCACGACAGGATACGCAGTGATGTCCTTTATGGACGGTTACTCGAGGTATAATCAGATTCGTATGGCCCCAGAGGATGAAGAATCGATAGCATTCCGTACGACGTCGGGCATATACTATTACCGCGTGATGCCGTTTGGGTTGAAGAATGCAGGGGCAACATATCAGCGTGCGATGTAAATAATCTTCCAGGACATGATGCATAAGCACGTCGAGTGTTATGTAGACGATTTGGTAGTGAGGTCGGTCGGACATGAGCAGTATAGAGAGCATCTACGGCAAGTGTTTCAAAGACTAAGAAAGAAAAGCCTCCGTATGAACCCGTTGAAATGCGCATTCAGAGTTTCCTCTGGCAAGTTCTTGGGGTTTGCTATCAGACACCGAGGAATAGAAATTGACCCGACGAAGATTAAGGCATTCAGGGAGATGCCACCACTAAAGAATCTCAAAGAGCTGAAAAGTTTCCAAGGCAGGGTCGCGTACCTAAGAAGATTCATCTCAAACTTATCCGGCCATTGTCAGCCATTTTCACGCCTTAACAAGAAAGGGGTCCAGTTTGAGTGGGATGATGCTTGTCAGAAAGTGTTCGACTCTCTAAAAGACCTGCTCGAGAAGTCTCCATTCCTTACAGCACCGATCAAAGGAAAGCCACTAATCCTCTACATTGCCATCGGCGAAAATTCACTACGAGCCCTCTTAGCCCAGAAGAACGAAGAAGGAAAGGAAAGCGCACTCTATTACCTAAGTCGCACACTGGTGGGAGCTGAGTTCAACTACTCAGCGATCCAAAAAATCTGTCTGGCCCTGATCTTTGCCGTCAAGAAGCTTAGACATTACTGTCTCTCTCACCAGATAACATTAATATCCAAGGCAGACCCCATCAAGTTTCTCATGAACAGACCCATGTCGTCTGGGCGGTTGGCCAAGTGGGCCCTTCTCTTGTCAGAATTCGACTTGACATACATGCCGGCTTGGGCCATCAAGGGACAAGCAATTGTAGACTTCCTTGCCACACATCCAGTACAGAGTGGTGAAGAAATAGAATATGACCTCACAGATGATCAGGTTATGGCAGTTAATGAAGCACGCCATTGGGAGATGTATTTCGATGGTGCGGCCAGAGCGATAGGGTCAGGGGCAGGAGTTATATTCATCAGTCCATAAGGGGACTTGTTACCCTATTCGTTCAAGATAGTCCGGCATGTACCAACAACGAAGCAGAGTACCAGGCTCTTATCATCGGGTTACAATTGGCCCTGGAAATGCGGATCAAGGAAATACGTATCTGTGGAGACTTTAGGCTTGTCATCGGACAACTGACGACAGAATACGAAGTCTGTAAGCCCGAGTTATCGCCCTATTGCCATCAGGCACAATCAATGTTCGAGCAGTTTCAGAATGGCAGTATCTCACACATACCTAGACAGGAGAATGTACAGGCAGATGCACTTGCTAGCTTAGCCGCTGCTTTGGCAAACCTTGGGGGCAGCCCACTTCAGGTAACAATTGAAGAAAGAAGAATTCTGCTGACAACTGCATTGTGTAGTGGAGAATTGAGTGCCAATCCCATTTGTTGCCTCGAGATTACAGAGGAAGATGATTGGAGAAAATCATTCATCGATTATCTAAAGTACGGATTTTTGTCAGAGGATCCTAAAATACGCACACAAGTCAGAAGACGTGCCAATTCATTTACACTCCAGAATGACGTACTTTACAAATGGTCATACAAAGGAGTACTACTGCGATGTCTGGGCCAAGGTGAAGCACATGATACATTGAAAGAAGCTCACGGAGGAGAATGCGGGGAGGAAAGAATTTACATCATCGTGTGCAACACATGGGTTACTACTGGCCCGCAATGATGAAAGACGCAACAGAATACGTCAGGAAGTGTCACCAGTGTCAAATCCACGCAGATATTATACATTCACCACCGGAAGAATTACATCAGTCAGTGATGTCCTGGCCCATCGCAGCTTGGGGCATGGACGTGGTCGGGCCCATCAGTCCGCCATCTTCCTAGGGGCATCAGTACATCCTTACGACAACCGATTATTTCTCCAAATGGGCCGAAGCAGTAGCCTTGAGAAATGTGAAAGCCAGACATGTCGAGGGTTTCATTCGTCACACCATATTATACCGGCATGGTATCACTGAGAGAATTACCACGGATAATGGAACACCCTTCAAGAACACTACTATTGACAAGCTGTGCGCAAAGTTCAAGATCAAGCACTTCTATTCATCGCCTTATTACCCTCCTGCGAATGGATTGGTCGAGGCATTCAATAAGACTATCGTGAAGATTTTGAAAAAGACAATGGCGGAAAATAAGAAGGACTGGGACAGACGATTACCCGAAGCATTATGGGCATATCGAACTACGCACCGCACAGCCACTCGAGCCACACCCTACTCACTGGTATACGGTACGGAAGCTGTGATCCCGATGGAAATCCAAGTTGAATCGCTACGGGTCGCACTCCGGCACTCCCTGACAACCGAGCACAACGCCAAGATCAGAATGGCCGAATCGACGGTTTAGATGAAAAGAGACTCGCTGCCCAACAAAGGCTCGAAATGTATCAAAAGAAAATTTCAACCGCGTACGATAAACGTGTCAGGGGCAGATCATTTAAGAAGGGTGATCTCGTACTAATGATGAGGCGTCCGGCACCAACCCAAGGACCAAAAAGTAAATTCGACCCAAAATGGGACCCTGTCTGCATCATCGATGAAGTATATTCCAACGGAGCCTATCGGGTAATAGATTGCAAAGGGCAGGGCACCAGTTCGCTAGTGAATGGTCGATTCTTGAAAAGATATTACACCTAACATAGGCTTATCGTCGCAAGTTGTAAACACCCCAGTAGAGGGAAAGTGTAATAAAGTAGATACTAAAAGAAAGGATACCATACGATGACTAAACTAAAATGTTAATCATCTATTTTGTGCTTGCACAGGTATCGGAAAGGTCATTGAGACTCAAGACACGTCAAGCATGACGCCATGCCTTGTCGAGACCATTGAAAATCGGGATAAGCCCTAAGCTAAGGCTCGGCTACATCTTCGTTCACATGTGTAGGTTTGAGTCCTAACAGGGGGACGTTCCTTTCCAAATAGCACAATCTATTTGCATTCAAACTCAAATGAAACGACAAGCAGGTTAAAAGCGTGACATAAATTTAAAGCTACAATAGTATACATATTGTTACAACATCCATTACAACATGTTCTAAATTACAAGTAAAAGTCATTGCAGCTTAACCGTCTAAAGTTCTCAAACATTGTTCTAATAGGTTAACTGCAGATTCTTCGATCGCCTTCTGTCTTGCCTCAGCTTTGGCCAAAACTTAGGCAGGGTCGGGGGTGTCCTGGAGAGACTACTTCATCTCGGCAACCTGTGCCCTCACAGAAGTACATCTCACTTCGTGCTGGTCGACGGAGGACTGCAGGCATGCTTCTGACCATTGAACTTCGAGAGTTTAAGATGGACGACACAATGTTTGGCTCTAATCGGGCCATCTCATTCTCAATCTCTGCGAGACGTTCAGTCACTTGTTGACACTCAACATCGGCAGCCTGCCAATCTTTCCTTACTGCAGCCGCATCTGCCTCGTGTAATTCAAGCTTCGGAAGGAGGGACCGCAAGTGACCGCGTTTTTCCTCAACGGAAGGATCAACTCTGAGGTGCCTCGCCTCGTTCACTCGAGCCATCCCTTCCTTGAACTGAGTTACGTGACCGACTATTAAAGAAATTTCAATTCCGAGACACGTAGCGTTGAGTTCTAGTGCCTGCAGTGCTTCGTCCAAAATGGACCATTCATCTCCGTTCTTTAATGAATCAGCGATGTCAGACAGGAGGCTCTTCAGCAAATTTGCTTTGGTCCTTGACAAGGCTCGGAGAGAAGAAGCAAATACATCGGGCAAAACTGCAGGAACCGGGACGCTGGTGGGAGCAGCTGCCAACCGAAGAAATGATAAACATTAGCACACCGAAGAAAGAAAAAGAAGCAAGCAAGGTAATAAGGCAAGTAGTATACCAGTAGGAACTTCATCGACCGGTGCACTGGTTGAAGTGATGGGTGTTGGTGATGCTGGGACACATTCAGTTACACTTTCCACTACTGGCTCAGGCAATTCAGGAGGAGAAGGTACAACAACCTCAGGGGCAGTGGTGGTTTTGATTGATTCAACAGCATGAGATACTTCTACGACAGGCTCCGGCGCACTAGTGGCATCTAAAGGCATGATTTCTTAGGAGGGGAGTGCTGCCTCTTCCGTAACATCAGCAGGTCTTGCCTCAGGAGCAGGGCTAGGGTCGGTCGCAGCCGCAGTAATGACAGGGTCAGCGAGGGGAGGATCTTCAGCTTGTAACCCACTGTCAAGGTCCATAGGGACGGGTTCTGTGTCTGCTTCGGGAACAGATCTATCGTATATCAGTTCGTTATCTTCACCCTCTCCCGCAGGACGATTTCCGCTAAGGTCTGCCTGCGAGCTCATCTCCCCTTCCTCCCTTGGTCCACTCGCGTCGTCAAGAGGGACGCTGCCGGCAGCCTTGGAGAGTCGACTCCGTGCCTTCTCGGCCTTGTATAGCTTCCACATATCTTTTATTTTCTTTCCTCCATCAGCAACAGGGACGCGATGAGTGGTCTTCACTCGAGGTCCAGACCGCTCAGTAGACGGCTTGGAATCACTATCTCCTGGAACATAACGTCTGGACAGACTCGTCCGACTCGCTGGACTCTGATCGTAACCTCCCCGACCACCAGTCAATGGGGTCATAGCAGCCGCAACGTCACCCTCTCCGCCCCCTTCGATGTCTCCACCGCCTTCACTACCCTCGACATCACCGCCTCCGACGTTACCATCACCAGCATCTTCGTCACCTTCACCACCAGTGTCATCACCCTCGTCACCACCCCCACCGTCGCCATCCTCATCATCATCACCGATATCATAACCCTCTCTCTGCCCCTCTATCATGGGACCCACAAGTGTAGAACTCTGATCTCCCCGCAGCGTGATCCTCCGCCCATAAGCAACCCACCCTTCTAAGTTGTGCTCAGGCTTCTCATGATCTATTACCACGTTCAGAGAGGTCAGAAATTTCTTCACACCAGGAGTGGCCAGTTGATTTAGTGGCTCTGATACATGGCCCAGGCCGTCAGCAGGAGCAGGGTCGGCGATGGGAGGAGGAACGAAGACTAGGTCAGCTACGTGACGATTGTTCCGAATTAGGGAATATTGGTGAGCCCACCACCTCATCCACCCGTATGTAGCACCGAGAGTATACTCTGTACCCGGGACGATGAAGGAACAGCCCGACCGGGTTAGCAAGAGTTATCGCCATATCCACTTCTAGTGAATCGGTCCCGTGCCGTAGGCTCACTGCTCTCGCGTCACCGGTTCAAGAGTTTCTGGCACCCCTTGGTCGTAGCTGAATTAGCGTGCAAACCTGTTCGGATAGTATGGCTCCCTCCAGAACTCAGCCCCCTCCCTCAAAGGCAATGAACTCGGGCTGATGGACACCAAAAATGAGCGCTGATAGGAACCAAGGCTCTCATCATCGTCGAGCAATTCTGGATCCTCACTATTGGTCCAGGAGAAAAGGAAGAAATCATGATGAGCTATCTTTGTCTCGATAGTCGCCAAGTTTTCACTGTTCATCTTCTGCTTCTGAAAGGAATGTAGCGGAACCAATCCTCTCCGAATGAAGTCCTTGAGTTCCATACCATAGACCCATGGGAAGTACACCCCGAGCCAGCCTGAAAAGTAGTGCCACCCGCAGAAGGATGAGTTTATTCCGAAGGAAGCGGAGCCTTTGTTACTGATAATACCACCTAAGGCTCGGTAGATAGAACATAAGACTGCCGGAGCCAGTGCGTAGCGATGCCCGTTGGCCAAACTCCCCGCCACAGCAAAGCAAGAAACTCTTACGCTGTCCGCTTGTTTAGAGCTCGGTAAGGCCACACAGCATAGCCAATACGCTAAGAACCCGGCTAGCTCACAGGTGGGAGATAATTTGTTTGGCTGTGGGAACTTCGTCTTCATCTTGGCTTCTAAGACCGATTTGTCTCTGCAGCCTTCGTCATATGGGATGTAGTTCAAGCTGAAGGGAAATAAAATCATCAGTAAAAGAAGAAAAATGGAATGGAATGCAGAAGTACAACTCACGTCGAGAAACTCACTTTAGCCCATGGCTGAAGTAAATCAACCAATCTTCAAACGGTACTTATCCTTAGAGCCCAGGAATTGTGGCAGCTCCGCAAACAGTTCATAGCAGGCTTCGGAGTAGAAGCCTTCATCCACACCCTTCTTCTTCTTAGACAGCTCACCATCGCTGGGCATCCATTCATCATAGATTCGGCCACGGATGGGAAGACCGGCTATCCGATATAAGTCCCAGAGCGACATGCTCATTTCTCCGTATGGCAGATGGAAGGAGTTTGTAACGGAACTCTAATGGTTCAGAAACCCTTTGTAGACACATGGCTCCCTGTAGAAATAACTTGAGGTCGCTTAGATAGCCCTTAGAAGACCCACCTGCTTCAGGGTATCTTCATGTTGCTCGATAATTCTATTGGCCCAAGCCTCATAGCCTGGATGAGGACTCAGATGACCTAGGGTCCTGAACCCACCGGTTGGCCAAATCTCTGCGTCTGATAAGGGGCGGAATTTCTGACGCAATGTCTCATAATAATGAGTCGGAAATGGTTGGTGGGGATAGTGGTTGGGCTCCAGGAATATCATGTCCTTCTCCCCCGAGGACAGATTGCAGTGTGTCGTTCTTGGATACAGCACAATTGAGCAGTGTCTCTGGAATAGATGTCCACGAATTGACACTGTAGAAAGAATTGGCTCGGCATACGTCTGAAGGTTCAATACTAGGGAGAGAGCGATATCGCTGAAAAATCTTTGGGAACCGAATGTATTGCTTCGTGTACGAATTGCGAATGATGAGAGACGACACCGCCAATTTCACAGACGACCAGACAACTCTCATTCTGTCCGACTTTGATCTAGCTTGATTCTCCATATATACTTGTTTGGCGCCCTTGCCAGCTGTCTTCGGGCGGCCGCGCCTGACAGACTGCACAGGTGTAACTGGGCTAGCCTCACCCTCCTCAGACCCAACCACTTCGTCTGTCCGGAAGCCTTGCAGGGGAGCGTACCACTCATCCCACTCTTCCTGGGTGCCCTCATCAGGAGGGGCCGGTAAAACCTTGTCGCAAAGAATCTTCTTTTGAATTTCCTTGGATAACGATAAAATGCGCTCGTAGAAGTTAAACTTCTCTGGAGGATGGAACCACTACAGGTTCTGATCAGATGGTCGCGTCACTTTCTGAGGCGAAGTCCTTTTACGTTTACGCGTAGTGGCCTTGGAGCCTGAAGGACCAACCTTTGAAGGGCCAGCGTTGGAAGCGCCACCAGCCATGAAGATCTGAACAAACACGTCAAAATATCAGGTAAAGTGCAGGTACCAGGAAAGGAAGCATTCAGGTATACACAAACTCTAAATAACTTAAAGTTAAATAGAAGCGTCACACTCAGTTCAACTTAACCCAAGAATTTCTGGTATACGGGATCCAACAACATCCGCTCATAAAAGTTTAAAGAAAAGGTTGGGCCCCATCCACTTGAAACGACAACCAAAGTATCGCGGGCGACTATCAGTTGAACCAGAGTGTGAGCATGTTGATCCGTACTGAACATGTTTAATTAGGGTGTTCAAAATTGAGCAATATCATAACCCTGGATATCAGGGAGCACTGACCCTGGGTGTCAGGGAGCGCGTGAAAATGCGGTATAAGTTTGATTACCACTTTTGTAGAAGCAAGAAACAAGTTACCTTGTCCTAGAGGGGGGGTGAATAGGACACTTTTTAAATTTTCCAATTACACACCTGTAATCATGCAAAGTATTCTTAGAGAACTTTCTTCAAGCACAAGATATGCAGAATATAAATCAATAAAAGCACATGTGAAAGAAGTAAATCAGTTCATCCATTCATCACACAACAAGAGATTTTTATAGTGGTTCGGTTATGTACCTACTCCACTCCCGGTTGATCCATTCACTCCTTGAGTGGCCGGATTTCACTATCACTATGGTTTTAAATGAGGTTAACCATAAACCTCAACAGCCTACAAAAGGACTTAAGACTCAACACATGGATTCATCCTTCCATAGGACTAATCCATGACCACTTTGTCCTACACAAGGGCTTGTCCTACTCAAGGACTTGTCCTACGCAAGGACTCTTACGAGTTTGGGTCCTCAAACTCTGAAACCCAAATCTCAACTTGAGGAGGTTTCTTGGACTCGAAAGACTAAATATACTTAGCTGATTGAGCCCCTTGATGATGCCTTTGTTGAAGAAGCTTCGGCTTGCACGGAAGATACCTTCTTCAGCTCCCTCGATCAGCAACCTTGCTACGGATGATTTCTTGTGGATTCCAAGGTGAGGGATTAGGGTTAGGTTGAGGCTATATGGGGATATGGCTTTTATATGAGGAGAGCTTCTACCTAATCTACCATTAATGGCATTGATGACAAGAGTATATCTATGAGAGGTAGGTCAAGATGCCATTAAAGAGGGGTTGAGTTCATGATTCAATCCAAGCTTTGAATGCTTCTTCAATGTTGGTCAGATCAACATGGATTGAAGTATGAACTCAACAAATCTTAGGGTATAAGAGAAGGGGATCTAAAGGATAAGGCACAAACAAACCCTAAATGATGCTCAAGGTGATTTGCACAAGATCCAACTGAGTTCCATATATAGAGATGACATTCAACGGTCAGAAAACGGTCACCTCGATAGGATCCGATCGATCGGACATAAGTTTTAGCTTGATTTGAATTTTGCTGAAAAATAGGTTCTCCGATTGATCGGACTTAGTTCCGATTAATCGGAAGACCCTGTCCGATTGATCGGACAGATGGTCTGATTGATCAGAATTCCTTCTAGAGAGTTTATGTAATTTTTCTGGATTTTCCTTCGATGGATCGGATGTATGTCTAATGGATCGGAGCACCCTGTCCAATTGATCGGACAGACCTCCGAGTGATCGAAAAAGTGTCCAAAGAGATTTTCAATGTTTGCTGGACAATTCTCCGATTGATCGGACATATCGTCCGATTGATCGGAGCACCCTGTCCGATTGATCGGACAGTCCTCCGAGTGATCGGAAAAGTGTCCAAAGAAGTTTTTAATGTTGCTGGACAATTCTCCGATTGATCGGACATATCGTCCGATTGATCGGACACCTATCGGACTCATCTCCGATGGATCGGACACCTATCGGAGACAGCAGACATACTGATTTTTAACTTTTAAGCAACATCTGCTATAATGAACCCTTCCATAGCTGATCTTTATGGAAGGTGGACTATAGATGGTGCTAAGGATGTACCTAGGAAGGATTTGGGCTATCTATAGAAGGGTTTTGGGATCAAAGGTTTGGATGGAGAGGCTTGAAGCTGACTGGATGAGCGATCTTCTTTGAGTAGCTTCTGTCTTCAGCCGCAAGGAGACTCGACGACACACTAACCATGGTAATTGACAAATCTTTGCATTAACAGCGCGTAAAAAATTGGACAATTTACAAAGCCCGACAACTAGACGTGCCAAACCCAGCACATCAGTAAAATTGCACGCGCAGGACCACAGCGCGTCAAATAAATCATGCGAATTTATAAGTATGAGAAATAGTATGCGCTGGACTCAGCGCATCCAATAAATTGGATAAAATCCACAAGTCCGAAATTACGTGCGTGCTGGCTCCAGCGCGTCATATAAATCAGAAAATTCACAAACCCATCCCCGCAAAACACGCGAGTACCCGTTGGCACCAGCACGTCGATAAATTAGGCACTTGCCAAACTTCAAAAAATTTCACAATGTATTGATGTTAGCGCGTCTGACGAACGTACGCGTAGGTGGATAGCGCGTCAATAAAATGGAAAACCCACTAAGTTCCTTTTCACGACGCGCTGGGTGTAGCGCGTCAAATAAACCACCAACCTTGAATTAATCGACGCGCGGGCTAATAACTTGACGCGCTGGCGACTTTTTTCGACGCGCTGGAGAAAATGTTGACGCGCTGGCAAGATCTCTCTCGTGCACAAATGAATGTGAAATGACGAAAATGGCCAAAGTCTTCCCTATTTATAGCGGGACCCAGAAAATCCGATGTGCCGCGATGGATGATCGCATCCATCCCAACACATCGGAGGGGCATTTGTTGGGGTCCCAAAAGTCAGGATCCCCAAAACAGGGATCGCAAGTGTACAATTTGCCCCGTCACTGGATTTAAGGGCAGTGCGTCAGAAAAATTCAGCAAAATCACAACACACATCCGACTTGACCAAAAATGGAAAATTGGGCCAGTGGTGGACCCCACCGTTCATCATGATCAAAACTCTTCAAATTAGGGAGGGTTGTTTCAATCATGAAGAAATAAGGCCAGTGCATCGACATCCATCGCAAAGCGGGCCCCACAAGCCCTTCGGTTCGCAAAACCCAATTTTGTAAAACACGAGTACGCCAGCGCATCAAGAAATTCATGGTCAACGCATCAAGAAATTCAGACAATTTTACAAAGTGAATTTCAGGACGCACTGACCTTCAGCACGTCATGAAATTCACCCAGTGCATCAAGAAATTCAAAACAGTTACAAAGAGAATTTCAGGACGCACTGACCCCTAGCGCATCAAGAAATTCATGGTCAGCACATCAAGAAATTCAGACAATTTTACAAAGTGAATTTCAGGACGCACTGACCCCTAGGGCATCAAGAAATTCATGGTTAGCACATCCAATAAAACAGGAATTTTAGGACGCACTGACCCCCAACGCATCCAATAAATCAGGAATTTCCAGCCAGTGCGCCATGAAAATCAGCATTCGAACCAAGGCATTTTTAGACGCGCCGAGTGATTTTCTCAACGCGCCGGCATGTTTTCTAGACGCGCTACACGTGACGGGCTCCTATTGGCTGACTTCGGGTATAAATACCCCCTTTTTCGGCTCATTTGGACGGATCCAGAGAAGGAGAGAGTTTTGAGTTTTTGAGATCACCGAAATCCTTTTTCCGACAGCCGGAAACCCTTCTCCGATCACCGAAAATTCCACTTCCGACCACTACAGGTCCGGCGAAGAAAAACCTAATGATATACAAGTATAGTGTCGCATCGCAAAATACGTTGAATCAAACTTGTTTTATCGACGCACTGGCCTCAGCGCATCACAAAAATGCTCCAGCGCATCACAAAACTACCATCAGCAGATCAAATAAATCAATATTCCAGAACTATACATTTTTGGACACACTGGCCCCAGCGCATCACAAAAATAGCCCAGCGGATCAGAAAAATCAAACACTTTAACAATCATTTTTGGACGCGCTGGCCCCACCGCATCAGTAAAATCAGGCTAGCGGATCATAAAAATCAACACTTTCAATGTTCATTTCAGCATCTTTAAATCTTCATTTTATGATGTTTTCGGGCCCCGTTTGGGCCTATTTTGAGTATTTCGAGCGTTCCGGACGTAATGGAGCAGTCAAATAACTCATCCGGGCCACCCAATGAGCAGAATGCAAGCTTTCGAAGTTTAATCCGATCCAACAAAATGAACGAAGTAACTTCTCAAAAAGAGGCCGCCAGTACCCAGAATCATACGGATGTATCATCATTACATGTACTATCATAATATGACCAGGATTCAGGTCCGGACTAAGCAAATGGGACTATGGTTAACACGATAAACCATATAGAGAGAGTTTTGAACTATTACACATAATTTGTTAAAGACTGACACTTCAAGAACAGTCGATGCCCTACCTGTTCAAACGGCATCCGCTGGTTGAGCTGTTCAGGTACATACAATTGCAGATCGGTCTTCCCGCGGTCACCCGTCACAAATGACGAGCGCAGGCCCAGAGTCGCACCCCTCGGTTAAAAACCCTAACAGTCTCAGCCCGGATCTCCGGTCAAAACATGGGACATAGACATCTGACTCGTATAAAGATGGATCAGTCCATAACAAAACACAACAAATACAGGTCTCCACAACCATACAAATACAAGTCTCCACGACCACCTAAAATACAGGTCTTTATGACCATGAACTCTGAGACCATAGTGCCCGCTGACTAGTCTTCTGCCTTTTAATCAAGGGTCATCGATCATTCGATGTAATTAAGGGCTCGTGCCAGATCACGGCCTGGAATGTATAAGATCTCAGGATCTCTGGAATAAAATTCCCCTTGCGATACTTCTTCTCTTGTGTACTTTTGTGAATGCTTGTGATTGTCTATGAATGTTTCTATTATTCAGAACCCCAGAACAACAAAACATAAGAAAACTGCGTCCGAGCATTTTTCTAGTTCTAACATTGGCTCAGGAAGATCCACCCCTCTCATGCTGGTAAGTCTGAGGGCGCCTCCAGGAAGTACTTTTCTGATGATCAGCGGTTCGTCCCATGAGGGTTTGAACTTTCCTCTGGGATCTAGAATGTGCGATGGTAGGATCTTCTTCATGACCATGTCGCCCACCTTGAAACTTCTTTTTCGGACTCTCTTGTTGTAAGCCCGAGCGATCCTTTTCTAATAACACTGAGAATGACTTAGCGCACGCATGCGCTTCTCATCTGCTAGCTGTAATTGATCGAATATGGCCCGTTGTCGTTCTTCTTCTTCAATTCTGCTTTCTCGTAACACCTGTAATGACGGTATTTCCACCTTGACTGGTAGAACTGCTTCCATTCCATAAGTAATCTCGAAAGGAGTAATGCTTGTAGTAGACCGTACAGACGTTCGATGGGCCCAAAGTGCATATGGGAGGATATCTGACCAATCTTGATAAGTCACGACCATCTTTTCAAGTATCCTGACGATTGTCTTGTTTGTGGCTTCTACCCCATCATTCATTTGAGGACGGTAATGGCTTGATCAATGATGTTGAATTTTGAACTTGCTGAGGAAGTCATCCATCTTCTTGTTAACGAACGGGGTCCCGTTATCTGTAATGATAGCATTAGGGATTCCATATCGGCATATGATGTTGTTCTTCATGAATTTGATCACCTGGGATGCTGCAATCGTAGTGTAGGAGGCTGCTTCTACCCACTTGGTGAAGTAGTTGACTGCCACAAGTATATACTCATAACCGTTTCATACTTTGGGACTAATCTTCCCAATGATGTCGAGTCCCCACATGGAGAAGGGCCAGGGAGTTGTCAGGTTGTACAGTTCTGATGAGGGGGCATGAATTTGATTCACGTGCTCCTAGCATTTGAAGCATTTTTTGACATGATGGCAGCAATCTGTCTCCATGGTGAGCCAATAGTAACCAAGTCGTAGAATCTTCTTCGCCATCATGTGTCCGTTCATGTGTAGGCCACAGATTCCTTCGTGTATTTGTTTCATGATCTTTGCAGCTTCTGCTTCATCGATGCATCGAAGGAGGACGTGATTATAGGATCGCTTATAAAAAACGTTGCCACTAATGGTGAACTGGCCGGCCAAACGTTGGATGGTTCGGCAATCTGTTGTTGTTGCTGCCTTCGAATATTCCTGAGTTTCGAGATATTGCTTGATGTTGCCATACCAGAGTTTTTCAGGAGCAACTTCGGCTTCCTTTATTTGCAGGCAGAAAGCAGGTTATTCTTGAGTTTCGACTGTGAGCTCCCATTCCGAAGCTCCTTTCGGGATCTCAGGCATTGATGCTAGTGTATCGAGAGCATCTACAAACTGATTCTTGGCCCTAGGCATGTATGAGAAGGTGATTTCTTTGAATTCTTCAACCAGGTTTTCAAGGTACACATGATATGGTATCAACTTCTCATCCTTGGTTTTCCATTCGCCATTGGTCTGATTGATGATAAGCTGTGCGTCTCCAAATACTCGTAGCTTTTTAATGCCCAAGATTATGGCTTCCCTTAGACCGGCGATGCATGCTTCATACTCTGCCATGTTGTTGGTGCATTCGAATGCTATGCGCCTTGAGATAAGAATAGGGACATCGTTTGGAGAGTAGAGGATTGCTCCGATACCACTTCCTTTAGAATTTGCTGCGCTGTCGAAGAATAACGTCCACTCATTTTTCTTCTTTTTTTCTTCACCTTCAATAAGCAAGAGATCTTCATCAGGGAAGAATGTCTTGAGCGGTTGATAATCCAGGAGAGAATGAGTGGCAAGATGATCGGCGAGGGCCTAACCCTTGATTGCCTTATGAGTGGCATAGGTGATATCGAATTCAGACAAGAGTAGCTGTCATTTAACTATCCTTCCAATGAGTGTTGGTTTCTCGAACAGGTATTTGAGCGGATCCATGTGAGCGAGGAGGAGAATAGGGAACCCAATCATGTATTGACGGAATCGCTGAGTTACCTAGACTAGGCGAGGCAAGTCTTCTCGATCGGGAATACCTGGTCTCATAGTCGGTGAACTTTCGGCTCAAATAGTATATCACTTGTTCCTTCTTCCTGATCTCATTGTGCTGGCCGAGAACACAGCCAATGACTTCTGTTGCTATCGAGATGTATAACAATAGTGGTTGTCCGGGAGTGGGTGGCACTAGAATTGGAGGATTCATGTGATACTGCTTGATGTGGTCGAAGGCAACTTGGCAATTGTCATTCCATTCTTTTGGAACGTTCTTCCGAAGGAGCTTGAATATGAGTTCACAAATAGGTGTGAGCTGTGCGATGAAGCAACTGATGTATTGAATTCTGCCAAGGAAGCCACGGATTTCTTTCTCTGTTCTAGGAGGGGGCATCTCGATGATTGCTCTGGTTTTAGTTTCGTCGACCCTGATGCCATCCTCGCTCACCATAAAGCCAAGGATTTTGCCTCCCGTTGCACCGAAGACACATTTCTGAGGGTTGAGACGGAGCTTGTACTTTTCTAATCTATTGAATAACTTCTTCAGATCTTCAAAGTGTCCTTCAATTGTGCGAGATTTGACAATCATATCGTCCACATATACTTCAAGCTCTTTGTTCATCATATCGTAGAATAATGCTGTTATTGCTTGCTGATATATTGCTCTTGCATTCTTTAGACCGAACGGCATTACCCTGTAAAAAAAGGTTCCTTAGGGAGTGATAAACGATATCTTCTCACGATCTTCGATGGCCATCTTGATCTGATTGTAACCTGAGAACCTGTCCATGAATAAGAAGATCTTGTACCCGGCAGTGTTGTCGACCAGAGTGTCAATATGTGGCAAAGGGAATTCATCTTTAGGATTGGCTTTGTTGAGACCTCGGAAGTCGATGCACATTCGAACCTTGCCATCCTTCTTTGGTACTGGTACGATGTTGGAGAGCCATTCAGGGTAGTTGGAGACTACCAAGAATCCCACATTGTATTACTTGATGACTTCATCTCGAACTTTCAGGGCTTCATATCCCACATTGTTGGAGAGCCATTCAAGGAAGTTTCTGCTTCATTGGCTTCATATCCGGCTTGGTTGGTAGATGGTGTACAACGAGCTCTTCATTGAGCTCCGGCATGTCTTCATATGAGAACATGAAGTTGGACATTCTTGGAGCTAAGAATTCTATCATTCTTTGCTTCATCTTTGGTGGCAACAATTTTTCAATGCGTACTTCCCTAGGGATCTCGGGTGTCCCCAAGTTTACTACCACAAAATCATCGGCTATAACATTGGCTTTAGATTCGAACTTTTTGAGGAAATCCTCTAGTTCGAGAGCCGAGTCATCATCTTCCTCATCCCAAGCTTCATCCAGATCCATGAGCTCGAAGTCTAATTCGATGTCAAAATTATATGATTCGACTTCAAACTCATGCGACTCTTTAGACGAACTTGGCACATTATTGAATGCAGGAAAAGAAATGGTTTTTTTATTTTTTAGAATTTTCTGGAATTGAAATGCTAGATGTTTTTGGCTTTTGAAAGTTTTTTTATTTTTTTGAATTTTTAAAACTCACAGGACCCTGAACAAGCGGACATTACAGACCATGATTGATCCTAGCTTGTCCCAGAGTACCGCTCACTGCTTAAATCAGCATTTCTTTTAAGCCAGAGCCCTCAGATAATTCTCTAGCTGATTCAGAAGTTAGGGGAAGGGATGACCATTCAAGTCCCCACACTCCTTCCCCTGGAGAGGTGGGGGTTGATAATTTGGGCGAAAAATAATGGTCTGGCTCAATGACCATAATTTCTCGCTGGTTGGGTTCAAGATCTGAGTCATACTTAGTCCCTCCCGGATCACTTACCTCACAATGTAGTTCGCCTGGTTCCACAGCGAGACACGAGTTCGAAATCTAGACATCGGACTAATCCATGGCTAGCCATTTCCCTTTCTTGGTCCAATAGATGGGTTGCTTCTGCCCCTAGCTGATGGTTAATGATGTTGATTCTGCAGAGACAGGCAGGTCGTGCCCCTTGTTGATTGATGCTGAGATGGGCAAGTTGTGCCCCTAGTTGGCTAGAATTGAAATTGTCAGGTTGTGCCCCTGGTTGACTGAAATTGAAGTGGGCTGGTTGTGCCCCTGGTCGACTGCAGGTATCAGAGTACCTTGGTCTTGAAGCTGTTATATTTTCTTTTCTTCTTTGTCTTCATCCTCTCCTTCTTCTTCTGGAGGCTTAGATGGTTCGAGGATCCAGTCCCATCGAATGGGGGGCCACATGCCCCAAGTTAGGCTCATCGGGAGACCTTTATGTAGTGCAGTTGGTTGGTTCCTTCTTGGATCTCTGCAAGGTTCTCCTGGCCTGATGAATTGAATGGGTGAGCACCGAAATTTCTTTTTTCTTTTGTCCATGATGACTGACCTATACCCGAGTCCCCATTTGAGTTGATTATATACCAGCGGTATCTTTTTGAACTTGAAATGATTCTTCATCCGATACTTGAGGCTTAGACGTTCTGCTGGTGAAAAGACACGATCCACACTTATCGGTTCCGGATTGGCGATAGCGTTCACAGTCTCGAATTCAAAACTATGAAATGGGATGTCTTCTTCAGAGTGTTGGATGTCGAAGACAGGGATATCTGGTTCAGTGGCAGCAACATTGGAAGGAATGATGAGTCCTTCTCTGCATGGACAAAGATCACTTGATTTCCATAAATGTATTTCACCTGTTGATGCAAAGTTGATGGCACAACTCCAACCTTGTGTAGCCAAGGTCGTCCGAGCAACATGTTGAAAGAGGCTGATATATCCAAGATTTGGAATGTGATGGTGGAGATTTTTGGACTTATCTGTACCTCTATGTCAACCTCTCCTTCCACTGATCGGCGGGTGTTGTTGAATGCTCTGACATACATGGTGTTTGGTCGGAATGAGGAGGGACTGATTTCCGGGCATTCCGCAGTCTTGAGCAGACAGACATTTAAGATCGAGCCGTTATCGATAAGGACCAGCGGGACACAAAGGTCTTTATATCGTAAGGCTATATTGAGGGATCGCCCATGGTCGTGCCCTTCTGGTGACAACTCATTATCAATGAAGGTGATGGCGCGTGGAGCCAGGAGCTGTCCGATTATTAATGATATCATTTCAGTTGCTATATCGGAGGAGATATGGGCATCGCTCAAGGTTTTGGTGAACATTTCTCGGTGTATGCGAGATGTGCAGAGTAGATCCCATACCAAGATATGGGCAGGAATTGACTTGAGCTGAGTCGCCACATCATATGCAGCTTCGATTTTATTGCCGAAACCTGAGAGAGCGCTTTTGGGATCTCCTCTGTTCTGATTATCTCTTCGGATGCAACGCCCATCGGGATTCATGTTTCTTACTTCTGCACATTCTGGATAGTGCCACGGGACTTCTTTATAATTTTTCTCTCCTTTTCTTTCTAGGACCACTAGTTCTTGCAATGGTGCTAGTGTGGGTACCAGATCTTCTTCATATGGAGCTTTTGCCTTGAGGACTACATTGTTGCCTGTGCTAAAGGGATAATATCGAGGTTTGTCTTCATAGATCAAATAAGGTCGTGGTCCTGGCTTGACCATTCTTGGAGCAGGAGGTTCCCATGGAATGAATACTGGTCCTCTTGATATGGCGAGGGGTTTCTCTATTCGGCCTAGTTGTTGTAGTGTGATTGACACACCTCCAGGATGTCTTTGTGGCTTGGGGACAGAACTTGCCCCTTGCGATATAACTGGCTCGACTGGAGGAGCCCCTTCCAAGATGATGGGTTCTTGCTGCTGATGAATACAATCCCTCCATTACGGGTTGGATTGTTCCTAAGCTGAAATTGCTCCTTGCAAAACAACAGATTGTATGCGGGCTTGATGTATGACTGTACTCCTTCCAAGATGACCGGCTCCCAACATGAATGGCTGAAAGGTGCCCGTTGCAAGGGGACCAGCCCTTGAACAACTGGTGCATCATATGGAGGTGCTCCTTCGAGTACTAATGGCTCGGAGACTGAAGGAGGAAAGGGGTTTGTCCCTTGCAAGATCGGAGGAGGATTTGTTAGCCCATAAGTGTAAGCATGAATGGACAAGATAGGGGAGAAGAAGTGATCGAGACGCTTTCCTTCTTCTATATTGTTGACGGCAGAGCCACGAGACAAACTGGGGTCCGTCGGATGCTGAGGCAGAGGATTTTGAAGGATGTTGGTAGGAGCTGTTGGAGGGGTTCCAGGGACCGAAATGACGATCTTACGGTCGTTAATCAGATTTTGTATGGCATTCTTCAGAGTCATGCATCGATCAGTGGTGTGGACAAGCCCTTGATGGTAGGCACAATATTCATCTTCTCGGTAGTTCGGAGGCAAAGGATTCGGAGGAGGCCTGAGTGCCATTAGAGTGAGTAACTGCTTTTGTACCAGCATAGCCATAACTTGATTGAGTGGCTGAGTGAGAGAAGTGAATTTTCTGAGCTCCCTGTAATTCTGCCTATTCTGATATGAGTATTGGCCATTCCCCCTGAACTGCTGCTGCTGTCAGGGTGGTTGTGGCTGTGGTTGAGGATTTGGTTGTGGCTGATACCTCTGAGGTTGATGCTGAGCTTGATTTTGCTGATACAGTTGACTTCCCTGTGGGGGAGCATATTGGTTGCCTTGAGTAGTGGCGATGATGTTGTTTACCTCTGTCGGGCGAGGAGGAGAACCGCTGCAGTTTTCATTCCCATATCCAATAGGTCTTCCTTCCACTCTGTTCCGTTTGATTGGAGTGGCCTGATGAGGTCATGGGGAGATTGTCCCTACACGGATTCCTGCTTCGACTTGCTCTCTAGCATGAATCAACTGTGAGACATTCGCATATGGATGCGAGATGAGATATCCAGATATGCTAGGATATGTTGAATGAACAATCATAGAGATTTGTTCTTCATCATCGATAGGTATCCGCATTCTAACCGTCATAACTCGCTAACGTCCCACATAGGCTGCTAACGTTTCATCACTCCTTTGCTTGAGAGCCGCGAGGTCGGCTCTCTTGGGTGCCATGTTGAGATTGTATGCGAATCTGTCGACGAAAGCCTGGGAGAGTTGATCCCAAGTCCTAATGCGATGGTAATCCAATGATGTGTATCAGTCTAGGGCATTGCCCTTCAGAGATTTTTGGAATAAGCGAATGAGGGCTCCTTCGTTTTCTGAGATTGCACTCAGCTCTCCATAGAAAGCCTTGAGATGTGCGGTGGGACAGCCGCTGCTGTCGTATCTTTTGAATTTTGGTATCTCAAAATTTTGAGGTATCTGAGCATCTGAAAAAGGGCACAAGTCTCTGAACTTAGTCGAAGGTAGATCGATTCCTTGTTGTTGCTGAAGTTGATTTTGCAAGATCTGGAACTACTCCCGCAATTCGTCCAGTCCTACATGATTTACTCAAACGATTGGTTCCTCTCGAAGTAAGGCACGTTCTTCTTCGGCATAGTGGTCGATGTCTTCGACCCTATGGGCTTGCTGGAAAGTAACTGCGGGTTGTTGAAATTGATTTGATGATTGAACTAGATTCTGATGAACTTATGCTTGAAATGACTGTAATTGAGCTGGAGACTGTACTGAAGGTTAAATTGGAACTGACTGGAAATTAACTAGAGATTGCTGGATCGAAGATTGCTGAAAATTAACTGGAGTTTGCTGCATTGAAGATTGCTGAAAATTAACTGAAATCCCATCGGCGGGGATGTGCTGGAATTGAAAAGTGCTCCTGTTTATAGGAGGCTGAGATGCTGGGAAGTGACCCCTTTGTTGGGTATTCACCACTGTCCGATGATTGATGTGGGCTTGACACTGACCCCCATTGTGGGCATTCGCCAGTGCTGTCCCTGCTACTGGAAATTGAATTGAAATCCCATTGGTGGGGATATGCTAGAATTGAGTAAAGGTCCCATCGGCGGGGACATGCTGAGAAAGGAAAGGGGTCCCATCGACGGGGACGTACTGGAATCTACTGAGATTGTTGCTTGCAAGATTGACTGGAAGCTGATTGGAAGTCCCTGCGACGATAATGCTTTGAAACAGTCTTGTCATCCCAAGAAGGTATTGAGGAGGATGCCCCATAGCGAAGGGCTGAGGTGGCTGTTGCTGATAGTCTTGGGTGGACTCCGATGGTTGTGCTTGATTTGAACTGGAGGCCAGAGGGACCCAACATGGCTGTTGAGATTGCTGAACTGGGCCAACTTGATTGTTGACTGCTACAGTAGCTTTTGCTTACATGAATTGCAAGAGCATTTCTTGCATTGCTCTCATTCCTTGTACCAATTCTTACATGATTGGCGTATTCTCAATTGGTTGCTGCACTAGAGGTTACGCTTCGGCCAGGTCGAGGGCGGGGAAGAGGTGAGCTTCCTCTTCGTGGTCGGACATGGCTTGCTGAGCTCGAGTGCGGATTATACTGCGGAAGGGAAGTTGTTTCCGAAGATGTCGAGCTCGAGGAGGCGCAAGGGTGAGGAATATACTCTACTTTCTTTTTTTTTAGGGTTTTGGGATTTTCTATTTTTTTATTTTTTGGATGGAATGTTATGCAGATAAGATTGTATGAAGACTAATGTCTTTCAAGTACAAGAGGGATTCCAATTTTCAAGTTGGATCACAACTAGTGGGACTAGCATTTCCCAAACAGAGTCGCCATTCTGTGGACACTCGCCTCTCCATGCTCTCGAATTCTCCCTTTCGGAAATGGGGGATGTGGCGCACGATTCGCCGTCTGTGCCACTGGCTCGCCTCGTTCTCGAGGGCCTTTTCTCGGTTGTCGTGTTAAATTGGATATGTTGGATGAGTTTGTGTAAGACCAAAGTCGCCACTAGCTAGTTACTTCGAATTTACAGTCGGCTAAACCTCGTAGAAATGTTAGAGAAGGGAATCCAAAGATTCCATCCTCTAAAATGACTCCTTTTGATTTGCGGTTAGAGATTCGAGGTAAGGGATCACGGTTACAGGGTGGGAAGATGTTAAGCACCCCACACTGCCCGTACCGAAGTACAGTCTCTACTTCACAGAATCGAACTAATACTTAAAAGTCTGATTTAACCCTCATACATTCTCATGAATGATATGATGCATGAATGCAGGTTTGAACAGTAAGAGTTTCTGATGGGCAATTTTCCATTAACAGGCAAGCCCAGAGCATACGCTCGAAGTGACAGGTGCTTTATGCAGGATGCATGCTGTGTATTTGAATAATCAAAGTGTTTGCAGTGATACGATAAGTAGGGGGGTTGGAAGAAAAGTAAATGCTGCACTTATGCTAGATGGGAATGAGATGATGTTAAAAAGAGTAGTTGGATGGACGGAGGTGTCGCAAGGGTTTACTTCGAGTGGCTAAGATCAGGACTTGGGTAGCTTGGGAGACTTGGACCAGGGTCAGGTTGGGCTGGACCAAGGCTAGACACTTCTCACTCGGGCTCTCCTTGGTGCAGGAATGGACTAAAAGGGGGTGGAGATGGACTCGGACCTCTCGGGCTGGAAAGATGGGAAGTGGATCATTTGAATAAGAAGGGGCGGGGGGTATTTATAGCTGTTAGTAGTGGCAGATCCTGTAAATAGGCTTGGGCGGCCCTCAGGGTGCTGCCCGTACGGCCTCACTGCTCCAACTTCGAAGCGTTCGACCTCTGAACCTAAAGTAGAAAAGTCTGAGGTTCGAGGTTCAGAGCTACCCCGAAGCTGTGGCCCGAAACCAGGTGAGTTGATTGGATCTGAAAGATGAATTGACACGGTGAGTTGACTGGGTGCAGGGGTTGGACTAACCCGGTGAGTTGACTGGGTGCAGGGGTTGGACTAACCCGGTGAGTCGACTCGGTGATTTAACTTAGCGGGTTGACTCACCAAGTTTGTCTTTTTTAAGATTTTTTGACTGGTTTTTCTTATGGAGGGTTTTTCAGGTTGATGTTTAGGGGTGAGTCGACTAGGTTCAGGCTTGAGCTGGGCTATGTATTGGGGCTTACAAGGGTGAGTTCGGTTAGGTTTGGACATGGGATTTGGGGGTATAGTCCTCCATTCATTCAGCTAGCTCTACCAACATTGCAGCCGAAGGTGGGGTGTTTACAAAACCTAAGAAGTAAATTAATCTCAACCTCTACAGAGCAAAGGATCAAAGAGAGCCACAGAGGGATGTCTGGCGTTGCAAACTCGGTTAGAGAAAAAGATCTGAGAGAAGACCCATGTTGTAGAGAAGGCATGACAGGGAGGGACGTGCTTTGATGTCTCTAAATAGTGGTGCGTCAAGTCGATGCATCAAAGTTAGAGTTAGAGACAGGAAGCGGGAGAGGGTAGCGTGAGGGACGCGGATTCCATTCGAAAGCCTTTCTCCGGGACCTCATGTGCCAGTAAGCTAGTTGGGGCTCGCCATGATGTTTTTGAGAAATCCATCCGATCCACTGATTTTCCACATCATGTCATGACATTGGCCCAAAAATGAGGCAATCCAAAATTTGCAAGATAGGAAAAAGTGGATGGGGATCAAATGCCTACCGTCGAAACCTCCGTGGTCCACCATCATGTTTACATGCCATCCATGTCGTTCTTAAGATCGTTCCTATTGGGATGAATTGAAAACACAAAAATATTAGCCTGATCCAAAACTTGTGTAGCCTCACAAAATTTTCAACGGTGGAAGTTCAATCCTCACTTTTTCTTGTTGTGTAGCTTAATGAGTTTTGGATCTACCTCATTTTTTGCCAATGTCCTAATACTATGTGGCAAAAGGGATGGATGAGATGGATTTCTCACAGACATAACGGTGGGCCCCACCTTAGTTCCCATAGAAAGTTCATGAAAAAGTCTCAGAGGCAATCCCCTACGCTAGCGTGAGAAAGGGAGCAGCGAGCGAAATGAAGGGATAGTGAAAGGTGACTGCGTGGTGTGCAGGCCACCATAGACCTCACTATGATGTGAATGTCATATCTAAAACGTCCATCCATTTTGCAAAATCATTTTAGGGAACAAGCCCAACAGTGAGGTAGATCCAAATCTCTTGTGGACCACACCAAAAAAAAGTGGGGAGTGAACAACTACCATTGAAAACTTCTTGGAGCTGCTAAAGTTTTGGTTCAATCTGATATTTATTTATTCCCTTAATCCAGGTCTGAGACACCTTATGAACAGGTTGGATGGAAAATAAACATCATGGTGGGCCTTTGGAAGTTTTCAATGGTGGGCATCATTGTCCCATGCTTTCAATAGTGTGGTCCACGGAAAATTTGGATTTGCATTTTTTTTCTTTTTTCCTAAAGCCATGGGTGGTGTGTATATTATGATATACATGTATCGTAGTGGGGCTACATAACTTGGTGATGTTGGCATACATCGCGGTGAGCTTTCCTAAACAAGGAGCGTGAGATTCGAGCGAGAGTCTCTCGTGTAGCCTTGCACGCAAGTGTCTGTTCTTATTCACTCCGAAAGTAACATTTAATCTTAGCCGCTAAACTAATCCGAGGGCTGAAAAGCTAGGTGCGGAGATAACACCTTGCGTGCTAGTGTGCGTGAGATCATTTATATATATATATATATATATATATATATATATATATATATATATATATATATATATATATATATATGGAGAGAGAGAGAGAGAGAGAGAGAGAGAGAGAGAGAGAGTTTTTCAGACACGCAAAGTTATTTTGGTAACTTAAGAAGTCCATACATGAGGAGAGCGGATCAGTGACCGGAGCTGCGTGGAGGCCATAGAGATGTCTGTGACAAATCCAATCCATCCATCTGTTTTTAAAGACCATAATAGCTAAGGATTCAAAAACTCAGGTACATCAAAATCTCATGTGGGCCATATCACACGAAACAGTGGGGATTGAATGCCTGGCGGTGCGAGAAGTTTTGTATCAGGATGATATTTTTTTCCTACAGTTTATCTGAGTGTTAGTAATTCTATGAATGGTTTGGATGGCATATAAACATCATGGTTAGATCCAGTAAGGTTTCAACGGTGGACACTTCTGTTCACACTGTTTTGTTGGTATGGCCCACTTGATGTTAATGTCAGATTCTGTAACGAGATCCTCCGGTTCTCCTCCTCCGCTCCAGGAGGGATTTCCACCACCAGACCTGAAGCAAGACAGCGAAAAAGGGTGGCTGGGGACCAGCCGTTAGCCCTCCGACGCTTAAGTTAGGCCACAGAAGAGAAGCCAAGCAAAACGGGACCAAGATTGAATGATGTGTACGTACACATCATTCAATCTTGGTCCCGTTTTGCTTGGCTTCTCTTCTGTGGCCTAACTTAAGCGTCGGAGGGCTAACGGCTGGTCCCCAGCCACCCTTTTTCGCTGTCTTGCTTCAGGTCTGGTGGTGGAAATCCCTCCTGGAGCGGAGGAGGAGAACCGGAGGATCTCGTTACAGAATCTGACATTAACAGTTTGGCGCCGTCTGTGGGAATTCGATTTGATTATCAAAAACAATCGTGTTAACCACCGATCAAAATCCTTCGGTGATGCCTCCTAAAAAGACAGTTCATCCTTCAACTTCGAGGCAGGCACCACCTCCGCCCGGTGAGACGGAATCCGCACCTGCCCTCCCACCTGTTCCGACGGATATCCCTCAAGGAGCCCCAAATATGCCATCGACAAATCCATTATTGGAGGCCTCTGGAAATCAGGATGATGTCCTACGATTCCTCGGGAACACTCTCCTAACTTTAAACGCTGGAGTTCAGGCACTGTCAAATCGGCTTGATCAGCACTTCCCTGAACCGCAAAGACAACCCTCCGAAGGGTTACCACCGCCACCCATACCAGTTGCCTCCAGACATTCTGTGGATGAACCACAGGTCCCGCCACTCGGCGGCCATCCCCCTGTGCCGTCTCCACATTCTATACATTCCAGTTCGTCTCGACAACCTCTACCGCAAGGCTCCACCGCCGAAACGTCTAGCTATACCTTGCCATGGGAAGGAGATCTCAAAAGAATCCAAGACCGTTTTGATGTCATGGAGCAGAGATACCAGGCAAATCGGCCGTCTGCTGTCATGGCAGCAATACATCAATCTGAATCTCCCTTCACAAGCGAGGTCATGGAGGCCCCGTTGCCCAGAAAGTATCGAACGCCTGTTATCGCTCCGTACACAGGCATTGGCGATCCTCTGGAACATCTGGAAACATATAGGTCCCTCATGGAGTTGGAGGGACATGGTTCAGAAATCATGTGTAGGGCTTTTCCCCTTACGTTGAAGGAAGCGGCTCGTACGTGGTTTCGAGGGTTAAAGCCTCTTTCCATCAGTTCCTTTTCCCAATTATCGGAGATATTTCTTTCTCAATTCATGGGAAGTATTCGCATTAAAAAGCCAGCCTCCCATCTGATGAATCTAAAACAGCAACATGGGGAGACAATAAAAGAGTTCACAGTACGGTTCACTGCCGAAGCCGTTCAAACTGAGGGTTACACTGAAGAAAAGGGTCTCACAGCCCTCATTGCTGGAATAACAAGCGAGAAGTTTAGGTTTGCCTTAGATAAGAGTCCGCCGAAAACTATGGCGGAATTCCAAGCCAAAGCTCAGAAATATATCAATGCAGAAGAAGTCGCATTGACACGCCATGGAGTACAGAGTAAGAAACGCAAGTCAGAAGGAACTTCTACAGATAAAAAATACCATCGCGATCAGCGCGATCGTTCTCCCAGGAAGCCTTACTCTGGTAAATATCATAATTACACTCCTCTTAATCGGCCTCCTGAAAAAGTTCTAATGGAGATAAAACACAAGCCATATGTGAAGTGGCCTGCAAAGATTAAATCCGATCCCGAGAAGAGAGATAAGAGTAAGTTCTGTTACTTCCACAAAGATCACGGGCATAGGACCCAGGACTGTATCTCTCTACGAGACCATATCGAGGCACTTATTCGAAAAGGCCATCTCCAGGATTATGTTGCTCGTAAAAATCGGTCACCAGAAAGGGCGAAGACCTCATCTCGCCAAAAGGAACCGTCTCAAACCGACCAAGAGGATGCTGAGCCCACAGGAGAAATTCGCACTATCGTCGGGGGTCCAGCTTGCGGGGGTGACTCTCAAGCTTCAAGAAAGGCATACGCCCGAAAGGCGTCCAAAGAACCCCAGCAGATCTATTGGCTGGAACAAACGTCCAACTCTTCGAAAGCTAACCATCCCCCAATTTCTTTCACCCTCGAAGATGCAGCGGGAATTCATTTCCCTCATGAAGATTCCATCGTAGTCACACTAAAGGTATCAAATTATCTGACTCATCGAATTATGGTGGATACAGGTAGTTCGGCCGATATTCTGTATTTGGAGGCTTTCGACAAGATGGCACTAGCCAGAAACCTCCTCAAGCCAGTATCGACCCCTCTTGTCGGCTTTGGAGGAGAAGTGGTGACACCAGAAGGAAGCATCGATCTCCCAGTCACCTTTGGGGAGAGTCCAGCGAAGACCACCGTCTTCGTAAACTTCCTCGTCGTGGATCGAAAATCAGCGTATAACGCCATCTTGGGGAGACCGTCACTAACTAAGGTTGGAGCGGCCTTGCACCCTTCATATTTATGCGTTAAATTTCCGACCCCAAATGGCATAGGGGTCGTGCGAGGAAGTCAGCAGGAGGCACGGTCCTGTTACCAGATAGCCCTCCAAGATCGAAAGAAAGCTCAAGCGACGCCTGTCATGGAAATAGTTCAAGGTTCATCCGACGTTCTCGCCTCCGCGTTGGATCCAAGGGAAAGTGCTCTGAAATCAGGAACTTCAGGGGAGGAAACAGTGGCGATCCGCTTGACCAAAGACGACCAGTCTAAGATCGTGTATATCGGTTCCTCATTAAATAGTATCCACCGCGAAGATTTGATTCGTTTCCTCACTGAATACCAGGACGTGTTTGCTTGGTCTCATAAAGATATGCCGGGCATCGATCCTAATGTCATCGTACATCGTCTCAATATTGACCCAAAGCATAAACCAGTACATCAGCGTCGACGTGCCTTCACTGCAGAAAGACAGATGGCGATCAAAACTGAAGTTGAGAAGCTGCTCGCGGCAAATTTCATAAAAGAAGTTGACTACCCACAGTGGGTCGCCAACGTAGTTCTCGTCCGGAAAGCCAATGGCAAATGGAGGATGTGCGTCAATTATTCAGACTTAAACAAAGCATGTCCCAAAGATAGCTTCCCGACACCACGAATCGACCAGTTGGTCGACTCGACTGCTGGACATGCCCTCCTCAGTTTTATGGATGCTTATTCTGGTTACAACCAGATTATGATGCATCCACCTGATGGCCAACATACTGCCTTCATCACAGATCGAGGACTATATTGCTACCAGGTAATGCCGTTTGGTCTCAAAAATGCAGGGGCCACTTATCAGCGTCTTGTCAACAAAATATTCGCTGCTCAAATCGGTAGGAACATGGAAGTATATGTCGACGATATGCTCGTGAAAAGCATCAATGAAGATGACCACATTCCAGATCTTCGAGAAGCCTTTGATCTGATGAGGAAGTATCAGATGAAATTAAATCCAGAAAAATGCGCGTTTGGAGTATCTGCAGGAAAATTTCTTGGGTTCATGGTTGGCCAGCGTGGAATTGAAGCGAATCCCGAAAAGATTAAAGCGTTGATAGAGATGAAATCCCCAGTGACTCTAAAGGACGTTCAGCGTCTAGCTGGTCGCATCGCATCATTGAACAGGTTCATCTCGCGAGCATCCGATAAGTGCCTGCCCTTCTTCAAACTCCTTCGTGCAACGGCCAAGTCTGATTGGAATTGGACACCTCAATGTGAAGAAGCTTTTCAACAACTGAAGCAATATATGAGCGCTCCCCCCATTTTATCTAAGCCTGTGGCACATGAGCAACTCATTCTTTATTTATCTGTGTCTTCCACGGCCGTTAGTGCCGCTTTAATAAGAGAAGATTCCGGGGTACAAAGGCCCGTTTATTATATCAGTCGAGCAATGGTTGATGCAGAAACTAGGTATTCTGATTTGGAGAAACTGGCCCTAGCCTTAATCACGGCAGCTTGAAAACTGCGACCATACTTTCAAGCCCATGCCATTTTAGTACCAACAAATCATCCACTACGTCAAGTCCTTCAAAAGCCTGAGGCTTCCGGGCGTTTAACTAAATGGGCGGTGGAGATCAGCGAACATGATATTTCATTCTGTCCCAGGACCGCAGTCAAGGGCCAGGCCGTGGCTGACTTCATCGCCGAATTTACCTATTCTTCTGAAGATAGCGGCATGACCAGCGACCAGCCTTCTTGGTCGCTCTTTGTGGACGGGTCGTCACGGGCCAGTGGCAGTGGAGCGGGCCTGATTTTAGTGGCTCCAGACGGGTCGCATTTTCAATACGCTTTGCGTTTTGAATCACGCGTCTCCAATAATGAAGCAGAATATGAGGCCCTTATTGTCGGCCTCGAGCTAGCCGTCGTCCTCGTGGTCCAGAATTTGATAATTCATAGCGACTCCCAGCTCATTGTCAACCAAGTTCTTGGCGAATTCGAAACCAAAGAAGAAAGAATGGCCTTATACAAGTCTCGTGTCCTCATCCTGCTCGCCAAACTGAAGACTCACAAAATATTCCATATCCCTCGCGAGCAGAACCAACTGGCCGATTCCTTGGCAAAACTCGCTTCTGCACCAGAATCAGAACTATCACATTCGATCCCCATCGAGCACCGTCAACACTCGAGTATCGACCAAGTGACTCCCGAGCAAGTTATATCGTTACAATCGTCTCCATGCTGGATGGATCCTATCATCCTTTATCTTAGAGATGGATACCTACCAGAAAACAAGAAAGCTGCAAGACAAATTCAGCTTCGAGCTGCCAGATACACCATACAAGATGGAATCTTGTTGCGAAAGAGCTTCTCCTTGCCTTATTTGAGGTGTCTTCATCCAGAAGAAGCACATCGTGTTCTAGATGAAGTACACCAGGGGGCATGTGGTAATCATCCCAGGGGGCGATCTCTAGCATATAAAACGATGAGGCAAGGATATTATTGGCCTACTATGAAAGCAGACGCCATAGAATTTTCTAAAAAATGCGACAAGTGTCAGCGATATCAACCTATACCTCGCGTACCGTCTGAGCGGATGACCCCAGTCGACAGCCCTTGGCCTTTTGCTCAGTGGGGGATCGATATCATCGGTCCCTTACCTATGGGAAAAGGACAGAATAGGTTTGCGATCGTGGCGGTTGATTATTTCACCAAATGGGCCGAGGCAGAACCATTAGCCAGAATTACCGAAAAACAAACTACTAAGTTTATGTGGAGAAATATTATATGTCGCTTCGGACTTCCTCATACCATAATTACCGATAACGGAACGCAGTTCGACAACGCAGCCTTTGATGAATTTTGCGACAAATGGAAGATACGTAATCTCCGCACTTCTCCATATCATCCACAGGCGAATGGGCAGGTCGAGGCAGTGAATAAAATTATAAAGCATCATTTAAAGACCAAGCTAAGTGAATGTAAAGGGGTGTGGCCAGAACTTCTGCCAGAAGTGTTATGGGCCTATAGGACCACTGCTTGTACATCGACAGGTGAAACTCCTTTCTCCTTAGCATTTGGTGTTGACGCAGTGGTACCAGTGGAAATTCAAGTGCCCTCATATCGGATCGAACAGTATGATCCCGCGAGCAATCAGGAAAATATCCGACTTCACCTCGATCTCTTGGAAGAGCGAAGAAATGCTTCCCAAGTACGAGTGGCAGTATACCAACAACGTATTGCTCGTTATCGGAATGCAAAGGTTCGACATAGATCCTTCCAGTTCGGAGATTTGGTTCTAAGGCGAAATCTGGGAGTTCCTGTTCGTTCGTTGGATCCGAATTGGGAAGGCCCATATCGGGTTATTAGGGTTGTGCGACCCGGTACTTATTATCTTGAAGACATGCAAGGGAAGCCTGTACGTCGCCCTTGGCACGTGGAGCATTTGCTAAGATACTACCCCTAGATTCGATGTAGTTTATCATAACATTTTATGAATAAAGTGAGATCTTTTGGCCGCTACTCCATTTATATGGACCTGAATAGCCCTGAAGAGAGTGCTTACACATCCTCTTGGCCAATTACCTACCTTTGGTAGGACTGAAATCATTACTAGTTGGTCGCTTCTCCATTCTCATGGACCTGAACAGCCTCGAAGAGAATGAATACCATCTCTTGACCAACCTTCTGCCCTTGGTAGAATCAAAATCTCAATCGATAGATCAGTCTATCTCAACGCGGACATGGTCTCACGACCCCCGGATTGAGTCTAATTCATTTTTTCATGAGTTAGTTACTCGCGATTGGTGAGAGGAATCCACTCCAAGATGCGAGCACCGCAGCTCGTGCCCAAATTAAGGGCAGCGAACGGGATCACGTCCTGATCGCGAGCAGCTTAGCTCATGCTCGAATTAAAGGGTCACATCCCTGATGAATTCATTCAAGAGTAACAAGCAAAAAATGAAAGATGAAGGGAGAACAGCAATGAAACAGCAACACTTCCAAAAAATCTTTTCATTGATAATCATATGATTACATATACATGAGCGCAGATACAAAAGAAGAAAATAAAAGGAAGTCAATCGCTAGGAGGAGCCACGCTCTCGACTTCAGGGCCCATTTCAGGAGCCCCCCCAGCCTGCGTGGCTTCGGTCACCTCGTTCTCGGCAGCAGCTTGCTCTTCTGCAGCTATGATGGTCGCGACTCGACCGAATTCCCCCATATCGAAGGATGGGATCATTCGTTGCACTACTCTTAGTGCAAAGTCTCGACCAGCATCGTATGACTCATATCGTTCATCATCATACAGCTGCGAAGTCCGGAACTCGGAAACTGCCCGAGTACCTTCCTCCGAGAGCATTTTTACAAGGGCGACTCTCTCCTCGTCCCAGTGGATCGAGTCGTCCTTAAGCTGCGCGAGAGCGGTGCGCTCCCTAGTCAGGTTGTCGTAGGCCTCCTTGAGCTGCGACCTGGCTCCCGCGAATTGCTCCTCTAATGAGATCTTGTCCTGTCGGAAGATCTCCCTCTCTCTCTCTGCCTTCTCTTTCAGACCCGTGAGCTTCACATAGTCTGAGTCCAAGGCCTGATACCTGTCGGTCAGGACTTGGATCTTCTCGATGAGGATCTTTTTCTCCTCATCTCTCTTCGAGATCACTGCCTCACGAGCCTTGAGCAGTTGATCTCTTCCTTGAACTGCCTTTTCCAAGGCAGTCCTCTTTCCTTCAGCCTCCTCTATCGTGCGACGGGCGGCGACGATATCACGCCTCATTCGCAGAATAAGATCTAAACCCTGCAAAGAGATGAAAAAGATAAGATTTCTGGAACGTAGCGACAGGTCGAAAACAGATCTTGACAAAAGTTTTACCTGAACCATCCTCATCCCCGCCTCGAGGATAAGGTTCTCAGGACTTGGCTCGGGGAGGGAGCCGAAGGCGTGAGGCGGGACGTTCTCAAACAAGAACTTACATACAGGGTGGAGGTGGCGTGGAATCGAGTACGTCCCGCTCCCAGACGGTTGGGCAACGACCAAACCGGTCTGCTCGCGAGGTGGAGGCATGGACTCGCGACCAGGTCCCTGCTCGGCAGCTGGGACCAGTTCCCGAGCAGGAGTTGGCTCTTGAGGCTCTACCTGCTCGCGAGCCTCTTCAGCTGGGGGGCCGCTGGACCCCACCCCATCTGGGGAATTATCTGCAATGTTGATCACTGGTGGCCCAGGTGCGACCACCAGTGATGGGATAGTAGGCCCAGCTGGGGCCCCCGCCATACTCGCGGGAAGGGCAGGCTGATCGCTGCCCGCGCGGATGGAAGGTTGAGATGGTTCGGCAGGGGTCCTCTTCTGCCTTTTGGAACCTGTGCCCTTTAGACGGGGCAGTAGGCCTCTCTTCTCTCCAGCCTTCGTCATTTCGACTTCTCTTCTGGATATGAGGCCTGCTGCTGCAAGTCGCTGAGGAGATAAGCAAGCCTCGATATGCCTATCTCCGACAGGCACCTTATATACTCGGACAATCTTCTCGTTGATCCCACCCTTCAGATTCGGTTTCCGCAATGTCGGGATACCTGCGAGCACAAATCATGGTCAAAGCAAAACCCTGAAAATTATTCTAAGGAAACTACACAATACGGGATTGTCTACCTTCACAGAAAAACCGGGTCACTCCTGGACCCCTGGAGGAGGCAGACTCCCAGCTCCCGGAAGCATAGAACCACCGCTTCCTCCAGCCGGGATAGTTCGAGGAGGGCTTACCCAACACGAAGTTATCCCGGTGCCAGTAACATAAATAATACCAGCCTTCGCTGGACGGAGCTTTCTTCAGACGGAACATACGGAGGAACTCCTCCGCTGTGAGTTCCCCGTTGCCGGCCTGAGCCCAAAGGGCAAAGGAGCCCAAAACCACCCTCCACCCGTTCACAATAAGTTGCCCAGGGGCAATCTTGTAACACCGTAATACATCGCGAACAAAGGGATGAAGGGGAATGCGTACCCCCAGGATGAGCTGGTACTCGTAAAATGCTACGCATCCTGGGGGGGGGGGGGAGTCGGGTGTTTCTCCACCTCCGGGCAAGCGGAGAGTTACAAAGGCAGGGATTTGGTATCTCTCCCGTAGCTCGGCCAGCCGGTCCTCCGATAAAACGGAAGGATACCCGGCTGCGGTGTATCTCCCCGCCGAAACCCTTGCACTGCTGGAGGCAGAGGACTCCGGAGTGGCATCGCCAAGGGGGACAGTAGTCTCGTCAGAGTTCCCAGCCATGGGGAGATGAAAATAAAAGAAAAAGAAAGGAAGTAATACCGAGAAAGAAAGATTGAGCACCGGAGGAAGAAGAAGAACAGAAAGAAAGGGTTGCAGGATTCTTTCGAAAAAACTTCTGTAGAAAGACAAAAAAATGGCGGACTCCGTATATTTATAGGCAATCATTCCGCCGTATCTGATGGCACGTGGCAGTCCCTTGTTGGACACAGCGCTCGAGCAGGCACGCCCATTAACTCCTCAAACACGTGGCGAGCGCCCCTTCATTTCCCATCAGCGAAAAGGCTGCGGAAAGCTGGCGCTCATTAAATTCAGCCCATCATGAGGGGTGTCGTTCTCGATGAAGGTAGCGAGCGGTTTCGTGTGATAGTGAGCTAAGTCCTTTCCTTAAGAATACTTGGCGGCAAGGACTTGGGGGGCATCTGTTATAGGCAAAATGGTGGAGATAAGATTTCACGTGGAAATGTCCATTCGACTCTCGAGATCATTTGATCGAGAGTCGAATATTGGACAAGTGCGGGACGCCCATTCGACTCTCGAGATCATCTAATCGAGAGTCGAATATTGGACAAGTGCGAGACGCCCATTCGACTCTCGAGATCATCTGATCGAGAGTCGAATATTGGACAAGTGCGGGACGTCCATTCGACTCTCGAGATCATCTGGTCAGGAGTCATGGATGGTCAAATACGGAAAACTAGATTCGCGAGCAGACCTTCTCACAAGTCGTTGAAAGATATTACACCCAAAATATGTACTTGGACTCGCGACCACGTTTTAACCTGCGAGCAGCTTTACTACAGGCGTCTCCTTCCTTTTCGGAGGTCATGACTCCCAGCTACGGGCGTCTCCTTCCTTTTCGGAGGTCATGACTCCAACTATGGCTTCCGGCCGGATCCAGCCGGATTTCAAGGGATTGCCATCTAGGGGCGTGATTGTTGGAATAAATCATTGGGTTGGATCTGACTAAAAAGATAGGATCTTATCCCACGAAATCAGCGGATTCCCAGTATCGTATGCGACATCAACGGGATTTCGACATCTCACGTAACAGATTGGGTTGTTTCAGATCTATATAAGGGGATGGCTCCATTGAAGAGGAGGTACGTACACATCATTCAATCTTGGTCCCGTTTTGCTTGGCTTCTCTTCTGTGGCCTAACTTAAGCGTCGGAGGGCTAACGGCTGGTCCCCAGCCACCCTTTTTCGCTGTCTTGCTTCAGGTCTGGTGGTGGAAATCCCTCCTGGAGCGGAGGAGGAGAACCGGAGGATCTCGTTACAGAATCTGACATTAACACTTGAGTTTTGGATATGCTTGATTTTTACACTCCTGTGGTAATTCGGCCTTTAAAATCAGATGGACGGAGTAGATTTATTGTCATGGACATCTCTATGGACTCCACGCAATATCTATAGGGCTGGTCATGAGCCGAGTCAGCTCGAGAAACTCGATGGGCTCGCCTTGGAAAAGCTCACCTCGGCTCGACTCGAGTCAGTAGAACAAGTCAAGCCAAGCTTCATTTAGGAGATCGAGTCAGAAATCAAGTCAAGTTCAACCATTGGGTCACTCGACTCGAAACTCGACTCGATTCAAGCTCGACTCGGCTCGAGCTCGACTCAACTCGTTTCGTATAGATATTTGTTTAAAAAAAAAACCAAATCTTCTTATTTCTTGGTTCTTTCTCCCCCTCCCCCCACACACATTAGGGTCCAAGCTTAAGACATATAAAACCCTCACATGTTAGGAGGGTTTTTTAATCCTACTATTTTGTTCAGGTAAGAACATTCCTTGTTGAGCATATCTGATGGATTGAGTAATTTCAAGTACAAAACATGGTGAGCATACAGTGGTTGTGTGTTTTACATGCTACACAAACACAAGTGCTACAGTGAGACCACACACCATTCATATCTAGAAAACAGGGGCTATGGTAAGACCAAACACCATATGGGGCTATTGATTGCAATTTTACGAGGGAGGTGGTGCATCTGATCCATGAATCAGCTAAGCCTCATCATGAAGATGGTCCACACAATAATCAGGGCAGTCCATTCATGTGGTGAGTTATGCATGTACTGTGTTAATTATGGTTCAGAAAATATTACTAGTGGTTTGCATTTAATGCATGTGTGACCTGGCAAAAGAAAAAACCGCTCAAAGCTAGGTCATTTTAATGGTGGGGTCCCACCTGTAGAAATACTATTCTCCCCTAATATATGGATGACTTCTTGAACTTAATGTTGTTGACTTTTAATTTGTATTTTGTAGTAAAAAATATAATAAATTGAGGTGGGAGCAAGCTCGACTCGACTCGAGGTAAGCTTGCCTCGACTCGATCCACTAGCTCGCCTCGAGCTCGCCTCAAAAGTTTTAGCAAACAAGGCAAGCTCCAATGGTAAGCTTGACGGTGAGCTTGAGCTCGAGCTCGAACTTGAACTCGAGGAGAGAACAGACGAGTCAAGCCAAGCTTGGCCCACCTCGACTCGACTCGGCTCGATGTACAGCCCTAAATATCTATGAGCCCGGGGTCACGGTCAATCCGCTCTCAAACATTAGAGTGCCTGCACTTTTTGACATTAATGTCCCTGGAAACATCACCCTAATTACCTCCATGGCTGGACACATGGGATGGTTCAATCCCATGCTCCTCCTCCTGCCACGTGGCACCCACTCACAACCATATGGACCATCCAAATAGTAGGGGAGATTGTGGATGGACTTTGTGTCTAAAATCGTGCTGATCAAGAAATTTAACCGTCCGATTGATGACAGTCAAGTGAACCGTTGAAAGTAAAATAGGTGACATGATGGATGGTCCAGATCACTTATAGAACATTCTCTAGTTACATAGAAATGACTGTACATTTCACATCCATTGATCATAAGGGTTGGATCATTGGATCGAAATAATTTTTGGGATGGATTGGTGCTGCATATGGGCCCCACATCATGAACAGTCCAAATATCTTGAATTTGAAGATCCTTGAAATGAAATATGTGGATGAGTCAAACAGCCAATAATCTATGGAAAATATTCCCACAGTCAGATATCACTTGGTAAAGCCAAACAGTCAATAATCGGACGCGGATGGGCTAGTGACCCAACACCAGCCAGGGGCTGGTGTCAAAGCTGTGTGGGCCCCACCATGATGTATGTGCTTTATCCACGCTGTCCATCCATTTTCCCACCTCATTTTAGGGCCTGGGCCCAAAAACGAGGCAGATCCATATCTCAGGCGGACCACACCACAGGAAACAGTGGGAATTGAATTCTCACCGTTGAAAACTTCTTGGAGGCCACAGAAGTTTTGGATCAAGCTGATATTTGTGTTTTCACTACATCCAGGTCTCTGTAACCTTATGAACAAGTTGGATGGCAAATAAACATCACGGTGGGCCCTGGGAAGTTTTTAATGGTGGACGTTCAATCAACACTGTTTTCCTGTGGTGTGGTCCACCTGAGATTTGGATCTGCCTCATTTTTGGGCCCATGCCCTAAAATGAGGTGGAAAAATGGATGGACAGCGTGGATAAAATACATACATCATGGTGGGGCCCACACAGCTTTGACATCAGCCTCCTGGCTGGTGTTGGGGTCACTAGCCAATCCACGTCCCCAATAATCTATAGAAAATATCCCAAGTCCAACTGGTGGGATCATAAACTACTGTCCACCCAGTTGATATCATCCAACAAGTCATGCGTGTGAGGCATCCAACCCTTCCAATAGGCTGGACCCACCATGCGGATCATCTTGTGCAAAAATCAACCCCATCCACTCATCAGGTGCGCTACACCATAAAAGGCAATGTATAGACACTGAAAAGTAACAAACTACAATCGTGGTCCACCAAATAAATGGATGGGGTTTAATTTTGCACAAGGTGATCATCATGATGAGGCCAACCAAATGGACGGGTTGGATGTCTAACAAATAACAGGTTTGAAGTTATTTTCCTGGTGGAGGATAGCTCACGGTCCAAACTGTTGGACTTGAGACCTCCACTAAACTACATATCACTGAGATAATATATTATAACATTATAAGTATTAGAAAGAGAAATTTCCCTCAGTAAGCCTCAGTTTTGACCGACCAGCCAAAGTAGATCTCTGAAAACTTTACTTTCCCATTCTAATCTCCAATTGTACAGATGTATTTTTTTGGACAGACATAATTCACAAGGGTATTTTTATCCAGAAAAACACCGAAGTTTAGAAGGGGAAAGTAAGTTTTTCAGAGCTCTATTTCGGCTTATCAGTCAAAACTAAGGTCTACAGAGGGAAATTTCTCTATTGAAAAATTTAGAAAAATGGTACTGTGAGGTCCAACTCATGGGAGCTTCCCATGAGGTCATGCTCTGTGGCACACCTAGATATATGATGGACATCCATCCCGTCAATTAGATGCACCTTTCCATGGTGAGCCATAGGCCTAAAAATCTGGCCAATCCATGACTTATGTGGGCCACACCACAGATAACAGTTGAGAGTGGATGCCACCCATTGAAACCATCCTTATTGTATATAGGGCGTAATGAGATGTGATTTAGACATCCAGCCCATCCATTGTGTGTGTCACACCTGGATGAGGGGTCACACTAAATTTTAGGCCATTCAAAAACTCAAGTAGGCCCCACATGGTGCTTTTAGATTTTAGATGTTTGAAGCATGATTTTGCATGGATTCAGATGGTATGGCCTGCCTTAGTTTCGAACACAGCTGATTTTTTACGCGTCCCATAACCTAGGAGAGCGGATTAGGTGAGACCCTGGCCTCACCTAAGAATGCGGCCCTTACAGAGGGTTTATCATGGGACCCACCTTGATGTATGTATTATGTATCCATGCTGTCCATCCGTTTTTTCACATCATTTTAAGGCATTGTAGCAAAAATTAAGAAGATCCAATTATCAGGTGAACTACACCATAAGAAACACTGGTGATTGCCCATCCTACCATTAAAACTTTTTAGGGTGCTTCTTAATGTTTCTGTAATGTTTATTTACCATCCAATCTGTGGATAAGGTTAAATAAGACTGGATGAATGTTATATATATATATATATTGATCCAAAACTCTTGTGGCCCATTAATGGTCAATCACCACTGTTTCTTATGATATGGTCTACCTGACAATTGGATCTGCTTAATTTTTGGTGTAATGCCATAAAATTATATGTATAAACGGTTGGACTGCTTGGATACATAATACATACATCAAGGTGGGCCCCACGGTAAACATATGTAAGGGCCACACCGTCTTAGGTGAGGGCGGGGTCTCACCTAATATGCTCTCATAACCTAGAGGGGACCTACCAAATGCACAGCATGAATGTCCATCACACACATCACAGTGGGGCCCATAGAGCTTGACCTCATAGTACCATTTTCCTAAAATATTAGGGACAAACCTAATTAAAATTAGGGCTGCTCATGAGCCAAGTCAGCTCGAGAAACTCGATCGACTCGACTCGAAAAAGCTTACCTCGGCTTGCCTCGATTGAATAGAACAAGTCAAGCTAAGCTTCATTTAGGAGCTCAAGTCAAAATTTAAGTCAAGTTTGACCATTGGGTCACTCGACTCGACTCGACTCGACTCGAAACTCGACTTGATTCAAACTCGACTCGACTTGGCTCGGCTCGTTTCATATATATATTTGTTTAAAAAAAATCATAATCTTTTTATTTCTTGGTTCTCTCTCCCCCCTCTCCCACACAAACATTGGGGTCCAAGCTTAGGACATAAAACCCTCACAAGTTGGGGGTTTCTTAATACCACTATTTTATTCAGGTAAGATCATTCCTTGTTGAGCATATATGATGAATTGAGTAATTTCAAGTACAAAACAAGGTGAGCACACAGTAGTTGTGTGTTTTACATGCTACACAAAACAGATGCTACGGCGAGACCACACACCATACGCATCTATAAAATAGGGGCTATGATAAGACCAAATACCATAGGTAGTTATTGATTGCAATTTTATGAGGGAGCTGGTGCATATGATCCATGAATCAGCTGAGCCTCATCATGAAGATGGTCCACACAATAATCAGGGCAGTCCATTTATGTGGTGAGCTATGCATGTATTGTGTTAATCTATGGTTAAGAAAATGTTACTAGTTGTGGACCCTCGCCGATTTTTCCGCGCTCCCACACGACGTCGTTCTCCCTTTCCTTTCGGAAGAAGAAGAAGAAGAGGTGCGTGAGTGCGAAATCGCCGTTTGTGCCACTGGCTTGCCTCGTTCTCGAGGGCTTTGTTTGGTTGTCGTGTTAAGCTGGATATGTTTAAGTGAGTTCAGAGTCGCCACTAGCCAGTTACTTCGAATCTACAGTCGGCTAGACCCTGTAGAAACGTTAGAGAAGAGAATCCGAAGATTCCTTCCTCTAAAATGACTCCTGTTGATCTGCGGCCAGAGATTCAAGGTAAGGGATCACGGTTACAGGGTGGGAAGAGGTTAAGCACCCCACACACTGCCCGTACCGAAGTACGGTCTCTACTTCACAGAATCGATCGAATACTTGAAAGTCTAATTTAATCCTCGTATATTCTCATGAATGACATGATGCATGAATGCAGGTCTGAACAGTAAGAGTTTCTGATGTGCAGGTTCCAACAACGGGCAAGCCCAGAGCATACGCTCGAACTGACAGGTGCTTAATGTAAGACGTATGCAGTGTGCTTGAGTAATCAAGGTGCTTTTAGTGAAGCATGAATGCAGGTCTGAACAGTAAGAGTTTCTGATGGGCAGGTTCCAACAACGGGCAAGCCCAGAGCATACGCTCGAACTGACAGGTGCTTAATATAAAGACATATGCATGTGTGCTTGAGTAATCAAGATGCTTGTAGTGAAGCAGGGGGGTTGGAAGGAAAGTAAATGTTGCACTTATGCTAGATGCAAATGAGATGATGCTGGAAAAGAGTAGCTGGGTGGATGGAGGTGTCGCAAGGGTTGGCTTCGAGTGGCTAGATCAAGACTTGGGTGGCTTGGGAGGCTTGGACCAGTGGTCAGGCTGGGCTGGACCAGGGCTAGGCTCTCCTCACTCGGGCTCTCCTTGGTG
The DNA here is from genome assembly GCA_003013855.2 of Liriodendron chinense. Classification (NCBI taxonomy): domain Eukaryota; kingdom Viridiplantae; phylum Streptophyta; class Magnoliopsida; order Magnoliales; family Magnoliaceae; genus Liriodendron; species Liriodendron chinense. Next base: position 115,217 of record PVNU02001684.1, read on the forward strand.
AAGGAATGGGCTAAAGGATGAAGGAGGGTGACTCAGACGGACGGGCTCTCTCTAGCTGAGTCCTGTCTTGAAATGAGAAGGGGAGGGGGTATTTATAGCAGCGAGCAGTGGCAGAAGTCGTAATTTTGTCCGGGCGGCCTGCCATGGGCCGCCCGTACGGCCGCTCCTCGGTTTCCAGCGAGTACGGCCGTTCCCTCGGGGCTGCTGTTGGACTCGCTGGTCGACTCAGTGAGTTGACTCAGCGGGTCGACTCGGTGGTTTGACTCGACGGGTTGACTCGGTGTTTTGACTCGACGGGTTGACTCGACGGGTTGACTCAGCGGGTTAACTCAGCGAGTTGACTCAGTGAGTTTGACTTTTTTTTGGGTCTTTTTGACTGGACTTTTTTATGGGGGGTTTTTCAGGGTGGTGTTTAGGACTGGGTTGACTGGTTCAGGCTTGAACTGGGCTATGGAATGGGGCTTACAAGGGTGAGTTTGGCTGAGTTTGGACTTGGGATTTGGGGGTATGGTCCTCCGTTCAACCAGCTATCTCTACCAACAGTGTAGCCGAAGGTGGGGTGTCTACAGATGCCCCTCTTTGGCAGAGGTTGCATGCAACTGAATGCCAAAGCGAGTGGACACCCCACTTCTGACCCGGTCATTCATAGATCATGGTCTGAAATCTTTGCTTGCTTTTGCATCTGTGCCAGTTGATCGTTTGGAGATCGCTCACTCGCACATACCGCGAGAGTTTGGAGAAAACGTTGCGATTGTCCCTGCAGTTTGCTGCAACCTGGGTACCCAATCGCAACCCTTCCATTCCCGATCGGTACTAACATCGGAAAGGTACAGCAGAGCCTCTACGTCGACAGTCTTACGAGGTTACTGACCCTGTGATTGATTGTATGTTTGATGTTTTCCCAGATCACTCCAGGAGTACTTGTTTCGCTTGACTGTCAAAGTGGTTAGACGCCCTGCGTCAGATAGTCTTACGGGATTCTACTACGCCGACTTGGACTCAGTCAAGGTACTTCAGGCATCCACGCCTAGGTATGTGCGGGTGGGCTTTTTCCACCCGATCTGCTGGTTTCGATGCTTGGTTTGCAATTCATTCTTTCCTTGATTGTGGTCTGGAGTCTTTGTTGTCCTTTGTATCTGAGTCAGTTGATTGTCTGGAAATTGATAACTCGCACATACCGCGAGAGTTTGGAGAAAACGTTGCGATTGTCCCTGCAGTTTGCTGCAACCTGGGTACCCAATCGCAACCCTTCCATTCCCGACCGGTACTAACATCGGGAAGGTACAGCAGAGCCTCTGCGTCGACAGTCTTACGAGGATGCTGACCCTGAGACTGATTGTGTGATGTTTGATGTTTTCCCAGATCACTCCAGGAGTACTTGTTTCGCTTGACTGTCAAAGTGGTTAGACGCCCTGCGTCCGATAGTCTTACGGGATTCTACTACGCCGACTTGGACTCAGTCAAGGTACTTCAGGCATCCACGCCTAGGTATGTGCGGGTGAACTCTTTCCACCCAATCTGCTGATTTTGATACTTGGGTTACAATTCATCGTTTCCACCTGTTCAAATGGTTTCTTTGACCAAGCCTTTTGGCTTTTCATCTTTTCGTATCTTGGCATGTGGTACGACCGCACTGACACTGGAGTTCAGTTCGACCGTACTTTGAGTGCGTTGGATCCGATGATCTCCGGGGAAACCGCGAGACATTGGATCTTATTTGATTTTTGCGTTGGCTCCTACCCAGAGATATGGAAGATCTCCTGGTGTGTTGGAGGCAGAACGCTCTACTGAGAAAATATTTTTGGGTTTTGAAAAGATACCCACTCTGGGGAGTGATACTCCGTGGGTTTTTTATTTGCAAATAGAAATGTTTTTTGTCTTTTTGAAATGAAAATCTGGTTTGCATGTGCCTCCACTAGGGATGCCTGTGGGGTCTTTAGCTAACCGACTTTTATTTTGAAAGCAGGTAAACATGATGATTGGTGTGATGGATGCTGATGCATGGAGATGCATGATAAATGCATGGTTTGGCCCATTCTCTTTTCGTTTGATGATTTTGCTTTTGCTGGAGATGCAGAGAATTTTGAGCTTATTGCTTGCAGGGTTGTACTCCCTTGGGGATTTTTCTTTTTGATACGGAGATTTGGACAGCGGATTGGTCAAGATCCCGACCCGTGGTCGATCAGGTCCATCGTCCCAAGATGCTGTTTTTTTGCTAATGAGAATGTATGAGGATATTATTCGACTTCAAGATGTTCTTCTGGGCATACATGTGATTGAGATGGTGTTTGGTTGCCCGTTTTGGTCAAGATTCCAATTTGCAGGCGATTGGATCCGTCATCCCATACTGTGAAGTGGGCGGAGTTTCAAGACTCCTGAATTGTAGTGCTGGGGATGCTAATTTTTATGATTTTTACAGATATTTGGATCCGAATATTTACCTGAGCGGTCAGAGTAGAGATCAGTTTATTGAAAACACGAGGAATATTTTTTGTGATTTTCGAAATATTTTTGATGAAAGCAAGAGAAGTATTTTTGTGATTTTTGCAGATATTTGATTTAAAAGCGATGGAAATATTTTTTGTGATTTTTGACAATATTATGATTGAAAGCAAGGGAAATATTTTTGTGATTTTTGAAGAGGTGATTTTGCAATGTTTTTGTATTTTGTGATTTTTCTGAAATGCAGGGAAAAGATGTGGAATTTCCATCCACTTCCAGCTTCTACTGCTGGTAAGGCACCCGATCCATTTAACGTCAGCGAGCAAGACGAGTCTCACACAGTTAAGTGCCGTAGTTTTACATCTTCGGATAAGGAGATTTTGAGGGTTTTCAGTCAACACACCCACAAAGTTGCCTGTTCCTCATGTGCAATGCACATAGACCACGTATCGTCCGACGGACTCCTTCGGCCACAAAATGAGCCACATCCTCACATTTCCCTTAGTCAATCCAGTTTGGGGTCTTACGTTGCTCACAATTCCGTGAGGGTGAGCTCCACCTCCCAACAGCCTTAATCCCCTTCATGAGTTCTAGGAACAGGGAACATCCGTCAGATTCAACAGCGACTTCCAAATCAAGGTTGTCTATCATGGTGCGTTCAACACGAACAGGATTGCGGAGTTCTGCCCGCCACAGCCCTTACCTGTTTAAGAGATTCCAGACACCCGTACGATCAAGTGTCAGCCATGCCTGGAACAAGTTAGGAAAGAAAGCCCCCGAGAAGTTAATCCCAGTGTAGTTTAAGGTCTTCGGACCGCTGGGGATAAATTGGTGCATTTGAAACTAGTGGTGAAAATTTTTTGTTGTTTTATATTGTATCTATATATTATTATTATATTTTTTTTATTTTGAAAAGGTTCCAGATTTCAACTCGGGTGATCAAGATTGATACTGTTTTTTATGGAAGGCTTTAAAATATTTTTGGTATTTTTGAAATGATCCGGGTTATCGAACTATGATCCCAACGGTCGAGGCCGATGCCGGTTTTTAGTTGAAAGCGAGAAAGGTCCCCCGAGAAATTAATCCCAGTGTAGTTTAAGGTCTTCGGACCATGATACTGTACAAAAGAGGGGCAAACATGTTTTTTTTTTTTTTGGAGAAATGTCCGGTGTCAGCGGACGGATAATCCAGACTGATGCCGGTTTTTATTGAAAATCTCTCGGGATGTCGATCCGACGTAGTTTAAGGTCTTCGGACCAAAACTTTAAAAGCGGGGCTGGTAATATATTTTTATGATTTTTTGAAAATGTCCGGAGTCATTGATCTTGATGTGAGCAAACAAGACCGACGCCGGCTTTTATTGAAAATCTCTCGGGATGTTGATCCCGACGTAGTTTAAGGTCTTCGGACCCAAAACATGTACAAGAGGGGGCAAACATATTTTTTTGTTTTTCGAAATGATCCAGATCATCAGATCTTGGCCCGAAAGGCTGGGATCGATGCTGGTTTTTATTAAAAATCTCTCGGGACGTTGATCCCGACGTAGTTTAAGGTCTTCGGACCCAAAACATGTACAAGAGGGGGCGAACATATTTTTTTGTTTTTCGAAATGATCCAGATCATCAGATCTTGGCCCGAAAGGCTGGGATCGATGCTGGTTTTTATTAAAAATCTCTCGGGACGTTGATCCCGACGTAGTTTAAGGTCTTCGGACCCAAAACATGTACAAGAGGGGGCAAACATATTTTTTTATTTTTCGAAATGATCCAGATCATCAGATCTTGGCCTGAAAGGCTGGGATCGATGCTGGTTTTTATTAAAAATCTCTCAGGACGTTGATCCCGACGTAGTTTAAGGTCTTCGGACCCAAAACATGTACAAGAGGGGGCAAACATATTTTTTGTTTTTCGAAATGATCCAGATCATCAGATCTTGGCCTGAAAGGCTGGGATCGATGCTGGTTTTTATTAAAAATCTCTCGGGACGTTGATCCCGACGTAGTTTAAGGTCTTCGGACCCAAAACATGTACAAGTAAGTGTTGGAAATGCATAAATATATTTTTCGTGGTTTTCGAAAGTACCCGGTGTCGTCGGATCTTGATTCGAGCAATCAAGACCAATACCGGTTTTTATTGAAAATCTCTCGGGATGTGAATCCCGACGTAGTTTAAGGTCTTCGGACCCAAAATCTGTACATAAGAGCAACAATCCAGGTTGGAGACTGCAGGAATTCTCTTTGGAATGGTTCGGATCATCAGGTCATACCTTTGGATGGTTGAGATCATTGTTTGACCAAGTCAAATTTTCCTTTCTTTTTCTTGGAAATTCCATGGAACTTTTCCACATCATCAACCCAATTTCTCACCCATTTCTCATGAGATGAGATTTTGGTGAGATTTCTTCCTTTTTCTCACCCTTCTCTTCCATCACTTCATTCTTACATGAAGGTACAAGATTCACTTGCAACCACCCTTCCCAAGGGGGAGCTCTTCCCAAGGAGAGGGAGAGGGAGGTCGTTTCACCTAGGACGGCCTCCCATGGGCCGCCCGACCGGTCTGTGCCTCCTGGTCTCTTCAGGGGGCTGGGTAAAAGGGTGCCCTCCCCTTTCCTATATAACATGGGACACCCCCCCCCTTTCAAACGTGCAATCTCTCTCTTCTTTCTCTCATACTCTTTCTTTTTTCAAGTTTCCTCTCTCTTTCTTTGGTGGTCCTTTGCTCTTCTCAAGTGGTGGGCCTTAGAGAGGTCTTGGAACAGCAAGGTGGTCCTTCTTTGGTGGGTGGTAAAGGTATGGACCACTTCCTTTCTCTTTCTTGTCCTTTTCCATATTCATTGTCTCTTCTCATGGTCCTTTTTCTTTTTCATGTAGCTATTCAAAGAAGGTGTGAAGGTGGGCCCAAGTATTCTTGACCTTTTCCTAGATCTCAAGTCTTTCAAAGGTGGTGCTTGGAGAAAGACATTGCAAGCTCTCTACTTTTTTCATCCATTTTTTTTTCACACTCCCTTCATGTGTATGTAAAGAGTGATTTTGCCATGTCATCAAGTGTGCATGGCAAGATACTCTATCTTTTTCATGGGAGTTGGGCCTCTTTTCATGTGTATCAAATGGGCTCAAAGTGAAGTCATGGCCCTTGGTGTATTTGATGGGCCCAATGTTTCATTTTGGGCTCCCTCTTGCTTTCTTTCTCTTGTCATTTCCCTTGGAACTCTCCTTTCTTTTCCATCTTCTTTTCAAGATTTGGGCCCATGGGCATGGTAGGGCCCATCTCAAGTTTTGGGCTCATGGGGCTCATTTTAGGTGACCCCATCTTTTTTCATATATGTATGGACCAAGATGACTAGCCCATTCTTCATTTTGGATCTCAAGTGGGCTAGTTTTCCTAGTTGGGCCTTTATGGACAAGTGGCCCAACTCTTCCATATGATGTACCTCCTTGTACAAAGTGTAGTGGGCTCCTTGAAGTTTTTCATGTGGATGGGCTTTTGGGCCTTCATTGAAACTTGGGCACTTCTTTGAACCATGTGTGCCCCACTACACTTTGTTCATGTGGGATTTTTCTTTTCATGCTTTTTCTTTTGATGGATGGAGGACTTGAGTTACTTGACCATCTACAAGTCCCATGAGTGAGTTGTTCCCACAATCTCACTAGTTTCAAATGGTTTTCCTTGTGGTAGGAATGTGGTTCTCAAGAGTTTCCCTCTAATGTTATCAATCTCGAATGGATGATCCTCAAGTGAGCTATCCATACAACCATAGCTCCTTGATCCTTTCTTTGGGGCTTGGTGGGTCATTCCACCATCATTTTAAGTATGAGTGGTTTTTCTTTCCATTTGTGGGAAAGAATGATACCCATAGGTTGCCCATTTTTGTCCCATGCCTTGGGACATTTTGGATTTTGATATTCAAGTGGGCTATGTGTAACATTCTTATCCATTTTCATGATGGTTGGGTGACTCATCAAGCCATGCTCTTTTGTGCTCAAATGGTCTCCCCTTTGGTGAAAAAGTTGGTGCACATAAGTTGCCCAAACTTGCCTTTTCATAGGCATTTTCAACTTTGATTCTTCATGTGGGCTATGTGCATCAACTTTCTACCCTTAGCTTCTTTGATTCATATGTTTGTGGGTAGACCTCCTTGTTGTATTTTCATGGTCCAAACTTTCATCAAGATGAGGCATATAAGGTTGCCCATGGTTAACCCATGAATGGGTCCTCATGTTCTCCAAAGTGGGCTATGTGCTCTCTCCAATCCATTGAGATGAGGCATTTGGGTTGCTCTTGGGGGCCCGTTTCCTTTCTATACCCCACTTGTCCATGCATATGTGTAAAAAGATGGAGGCATCCTAAGTGAGAATCATGACCTTGGCATAAAAGTGGGTCAATCTTTTGGCCACATATGGACTTTGAAGAGGGGCTTCATGTGAATTAAGATCCTTTGTTGATCTCATGGCACCTGAGTGCATTTGTTGTCCAAAATGTGTCCTTGGATGATGGACTTTTCTTACCTGAGGCATACCTTGCCACCTTCTTTAAGGTGGGCCTTACTTTTTCCAATGGGTCCAACACATATCCTAAGTGACACATGGAGTTGGACTTTAGATTTTGCATTGGAATGTGAGTCCAATCCCATGGGTTTCTTGGATGAGAATTTGGATTTTAATGGGTAAAGGATAGGGACTTACCTTGCCAAGCTTGTAGGATTCCATGGCGGATGGTACTAGGGGCCACCAAGTGGTTGACGAGGATGATCCTGCTTTCATTGTCCGCCGAGGGGACCACATGTGTTCCCTAGCTATGGAGCATCAACCTCTTCCTGCTATCAAGGGTCGAGGTACCAGGGATCGCTGGGACAATTGGATGAAAGAGCCACAGCCCTTGCTTGAGCGAGTACTAGATGGTACTCCTTTTGCTGGCCTCCTCACCCTACGCTTCCATAATAACGACGCCAACCGTATGATGCTTGCGGCCCTTTGTGAGAGGTGGCGGGATGAGACCCACACCTTCCAGCTCCCTTGTGGAGAATGGGGAATAACCCCTTTGGACATTTACATGCAGATAGGCTTCCCGTTTCATGGGGCAATTGTCCCTCAAGTGAGCTCTCTAGCTCCCCTCTCTTCCACTGATTGGCTGCGGCTTGTCGGTGACGTCCCTCCTGAGGGTGAATTCCAAGGCCATCAAGTGAAGATGCGATGGTTTTACAAAAATTTCGCTTCCGTCGTCCCTACCACGCCATGATCACTTATGCTTTTGGATCCTTTCTTTTTTGCCATGCGAATGAGAGAGTTGATCCTAAATTTCTTCGTTTAGTCGAGGATCTTCATCACCCCTATAACTGGAATGGGGCCATCCTGACCCGTCTCTTTCAAGGTCTGGACAAGACCTGTCGGCATAGCCGGTCCTTCACAGGCTTCTGGCCTGTCGTTGAGGTACCTCTTCTTTCATCCTCCTTGGAGCCATTTGCCTCCTTTCTCTCTCTGACCATTAAATGTACTTTCATCCAAACTTGCTTTTATGACCATTTTCCGCATCTTGCGCCGAGGATGCGAGATGACATTGAACCCTCTCAGTATCGCCACATGTACTGGCATCAACAGAATCGTCAGTGGAACTCCCGAGTTCCCGGGGACAATTGGCGTGCTGATATAGACGGGCTGACCGTTGAAGACGTAAGTATCTTGCTTGTCTTTGTCCTTGTGCTGTACTTGTAACTGATCGTGGTAACCTCTTCTGCTGCAGTTTGCCCGGATGCCGTACGCTAGTTTCCCTCTCTACTACACACCCCAGCGCGTGGAGGCATATGATGCTTCATGTCTCCGTATTATGCTTTCTGACGCTGAGTCCTTCCAATGGTACTTGGGAGAGAGATTGCTTCGGCAAGTCACTGGGGTGGCTCGGGTCCCCTGTTCTGCACCTCCTCCAGCTGCTCGGATGCCAGCTGATGAGAGAGTTGAGGCTCTGGTGGGCCGGCCTGGCTTCCGTTTCACGATCCCGGATCGTGATTATGACGAGTGGTATCTGCTATTTGGCCAGGGGCCTTTGCTTCCTTCGCTTTATGTTCCAGGTGGCCGTCGCAGGTATGCTGGAGGTTCAGTGACTGCTCCTTTGATGGATCTTTATCGTCGGGAGCGGGACGCGAGGAGGGGCGATGATGATTATGTTGGTGACTTGTAGCTGTCTCTTCTTTACATGGCCTTGTACTTTTGTTTTTGTCCCCTTTTGTATCAAGCTCTTTTGGATGAATATACAGGCTTTAACTTCTCCCAAATTCCTAGGTGATGTCTGGATGCTTTGACTCTTGACTCATTCCTTCATGATTTGTGATTCCTCAACTGCATGGACAATGACTTGAACGGTTTAGATTGCTTGTTTAGGCCCTGCGGGGCCCACTTGATGATTGGATCTTGGATTTTAGCCCTTCTTTTGATGATTGGACTTTTGATCTTGCCACTCCATGACTTGTGTAAGCTTTCCAATGATTTGGATCTTGATGATTTGGCCCTTGAATGGTTCAGATTGATGGATTTGGCCCTGCGGGCCCACCTGAGACCTTAGCTTTACTTTGGGGCACCTCTTTTGATGATTTGTGAGGCTAGGAAGGCTTCTCATGGTGTGGATGATGGCTTGAACGCCTCAGATCGCTTGATTTGGCTCTGTGGGCCCACTTGATGATTAGATCTTGGATTCTGGCCCTTCTTGTGATGATCAAACCTTTGATCTTGTTGTTTGACGGCTCATGTAGGTTCTTCAATGGTTTAGATCATGATGATCTAGTCTTTGAATGGCTTGGATTGCTTGTGGCCCCCCACTTGATCACTTTCCCCCTTCTTTGGCTTGATCAGCCATATTCCGGCCACATTGCTTCGTGATTGGACCAGTGGGGCACCTTTTGTATGATCTTGATCATCTTTAGTTGAAATTTGGAGTGGACCGGAGCCTTGGGCGGCCCACGGAGCGCCATCTGCTGACGTGGACTGTCAGCCTCACCTACCAAGAACCTTGGAGCCAATCCCGCGGAGAGAGGAAGTTTGCGTCCGTACGGGCGGCCCAGGGCAGGCCGCCCAAGGCTCGCCTCTTGAGCGGCCTGGGCTGGCCCTGGTTCGGACATCCTCTGCTGTCCTTTTCTCTTGTCCCCACATCCTCTGCACTGGATCATTCGATTCCAGCCATGAATCTACACTTTGTCCCCTCTTTCCTTCTCTTTTTGTCTTTTTCTTTCTTGATCTTTTGTTGGGCAGCCATTGATGATGGCTTGGGGGCCCTTGTGGGAGAGATTGGTGGGTCCCGTATTTCAGCAATCGATGAGGGCTTTAAAGATGATGAGGTATCTTTGATTGATGGTGGAGATGGAGCATTAAATGGGGGCATTGATGAGGGGTTAGGGATGGTGGTTGATGAAGCTTTGAATAGCTCCATTAATGGTGGGATGGCTGGATTTTCAGATTTGAATGGGACCTTCATCATGGGAGGAATGGATGGTATAGATGGGATGATGAGATGGGACATAGGTGAGGCTATGCATCCCTTGAGTGTGGGCCCCATGGATGATGTGATGGACGGTGGTGATGGGACCATGATGGACATAGATGGGCTGATCTCATGTCTGGATGGTATGGATGGCTCAGATGGTACCTTTGACAGTTTGGATGCTCTGGATGAGGGCCAGGATGTGCGGTATACTTCTTTGGGTGGACTTGATGTGATCATTGATGATGTCCCCTTGATGATGGACGGTGTGGATGCCTCGATGATCCCTTTGATCGGCCAGGATGATGATTGGATTCATGATTTCCTACTGGAGAGGGCCGCAGGTCCGAATCTGGCCGTTGATTCTTCGATCGGGGTAGCCGGGACCCTTTTGGATGGTTCAGATGCATTCTTTGACGGTCAGATTAGCCAGGGTGCCACGATGTGCGGTGTGATCTTCACTGATAGCCCTTTTGATGGAGAGCATTGTCCTTCCCTTGGTCATCGGTCCTTTGCGCACTCTGTTCATGAGGTGGGCGAGTCTTCCCATGCGGCTGAGGTTATGACAGTTCCAGATGGCGATGTGACTATATCAGACATAGCCGTCACTGAGGGCCGATCAGGGGTTGTCGAGTCGGCAGAGGTTCCAGCTTTTCCTTCTCCTTCGCCCGTTGACCTTCCGATCCTTGATGAGTCATTATTGATTTCTGGGCCTTTTGTTCTGGATGGGGTACCAGTGAAGACTTGTCAGCTGCTTCCTCGTCCTTCTTGCTCGCCACGACTGCTTGCTTGGCTTGACAGCTTGTGGGTTTATGAGATTCGAGATTTGGAGTCCTATGGCTTTGGCAGTCTGATTCATATGGCTAGAGTTGACATTGACTGGAGGATGCTCGGAGCTGCCTTGATTGACTGGGTCCCTTCGTTGAACTTGTTTGCGTTCAACGATATGGAGATGGGGCCTTCTTTGGAGGAGCTTGCACGCTTGACAGGCTTACCCTTGGATTATACTCAGTACTTCTCGCCGAAGACATCGCCGAAGACTGCTACACCGCAGAACTGGTTTGGGATCCCCTATCTTGTTCGGCCTGCAGCTGGTGGCCAGGATGCTGTTGTGTTCTCTTTGGACCTGCTGTATGATCTTTTTTCGGGTCCTCAGAGTACGGCCGGTTCTACCTTTGCTCGGAATGCACTGATGTTCTGTTTGATTGCTGAGGTGCTGTTCTCGGGATGGCGCAGGTCCCAGACTCCTTTGCTTTTTGAGGTGATGAGTCGAGCTGTCCGTCGGCAGGGGATCATTTCTCTCATTTTGGCCGAGCTATTCGATGGGCTGACTGACTGCGCCCTTGGTCGCACTCGTGTTCTTCGCGGCTGATGTGCCTTCCTGCAGGTATTCTTTCTACACCCTTTTTTTTCTTGCTTTGTTGGGGATTGCTTTGCTTTAGCTGAACTTCTTTTCCTTTTTGTGATCAGGTCTGGCTATGGGAGCGTCTTTTTCTGACCGTTCCTGTACCTCTTCCTGGCATTCCTAGCTCTGACATTATGCGTTATATCATCGAGTTCCTTCCTCATACAGCCAGGATGAGCGAGCCCCTATATCGCAGGATGTTCGCTGAACTTCGTGACTGGAACGTTCGTTGGGAGTCATCTTGGCTTTCACTTCCTCCAGTGCTTTGCGATGCACACCGCCATCCTCTGATGTTGGTAGGCTTTCGATCCTACTTTTCTTACCATCCCATCCGGTTCCTGCGGCAGTTTGGGTATGAGCAGGATGTTCCTCATTTCGCTTTCACGGGTATCGGGCGTCGAGTACTCCCCTCTAGATCTTCTGACTCCAGGACCCGGATTGATTGTTCCTGGGCGAGTTATTTGACAGCTGATTTGTTGGGATTTGAGCTGCGGACTTTTCGATGGCGACCGCCCCATATCAGTACTGGGTTGCTGAGCAGTCTTTGTATCGACGTATCCCTTGTTGGCACCAAACTGCTGATGAGGATGAGCAGGATATTCTTGGAGATGCTGGCTCTTCATCTGGTTCATATGAACCTTTTGAGGAGCGCCCGTTTATCGATCCTGGCTTCCTCTTGGCCACTCATGGTCATCTGCTGTCTGAGATCTCTGCACTTCGGTATCATTGTGAGATGATGTCGAGGAGATTGGCTGCCGATCGGAGGTTTTCTGATGAGGAGACAGCGATCCGTACCCTTGAGCGCGATGAGGTGCATTACCTGCGTATGGAGGTGAGCAGGTTGAGAGCGAGACTATCTTTTTATGAGTCAGAGGACTCACTTGATGTGGCCGAGGAGGAGGGTAGAGATTGATTGTGTTGGCCACCTGCACATTCTTTTTTTGCATATATGATTGATGATGATGCATTTTTGTATTTTTTGAAAAAGGTGATATGTTATATGTAAAAGAAATATGATGCATTTAATTAAAAAAGAGAGAACTGTTTGAAAATCTACTGTGCCATGAGTTGTCTTGTGAGTGTGTCTGGATTTTGTGTCAGGATATAGGAATCAGAACTGGGGCTCGGTCAATGATTTGACCGATGTCTCGAGATTCGACTTGCTTGATCCTTTGGTTCCCTAGAGATGTAGGCAATGGAAACTCTTGCTTCCTGAGATTGTCAGAGTTTGTAGAGTTCTTTGCTCCTGACTGTACTTCCTCTTGTTCTTGCACTTTCACTGCTTGAACCGATCTGGACTGTCTGATTTCTTGGTACCTGTACTTTTATTTTTTTCTTTTTTTTTTCATTTGAGCCATTTTTGCCTGCAGCGCTCTTTCGAGTTTTCACCACAGCCGGCTTTTTCCCGTCATTTTTGCCCGTGGCGCCCTTTCGGGTTTTCACCACGTCCCGGGTATTTGGTCTTGCCTGCCCCTTGGCAGCTGTGCTGTTTTTACCCTTGGCGCCCTTTCAGGTTTTCACCAAGTCCGCTGTATGCCCACTGTTTTTACTCGGAGCGCCCTTTCGGGTTTTCACTCCGCCCTCTTTGTTTAGGCACACATTTTCTTTTTCTTTTTCTTTTTCTTTTTTTCTTTTTCTTTTCTTTCTGGATCTCTGGATAACTGTGGCGGCTAGAGGTCGGGAATCCGTCGTTGCCGGCCGATGGCAGTCTTTCAGCCCTTATCCTAAGTTATGATGATAGAGCTGTCGGTCTTTGCTAAAGACCCCTCTGAGATGAATGGATGGATGACTGTGTTTCTTGGATTGATTTTTTTTTTTTTTTCTTGAGTGCTTTACTTTGGCTTCCCTTTTTCTTTCTCTTTTCTTCTTTTCTTTTCTTTTTCTTTTTCTTTTGCATTCTTTTTCTCTCTTTTTTTTGTCTCTTTTTGAATCCCCCCCTTTTTTTTGTATTTTTCTCTTTTGGAATCCTCTTATTTAAAACACTTGTTGGTGGACGGAATGATTTCTCAGAGATCTTACCTTTGACCCCTTGACTTCAGCTCTATTAAAGTAACCTTTGATAAGGTCAGAATAACTTACCCGTGAAAGATCTTCACGTTGTCGGCGTTGGTTGGCTCAGGAAGATCCACCCCTCTCATGCTGGTGAGTCTGAGGGCGCCTCCGGGAAGTACTTCTCTGACGATCAGTGGCCCGTCCCACGAGGGTTTGAACTTTCCTCTGGGATTTGGAAGGTGCGATGGTAGGATCTTCTTCATGACCATGTCGCCTACCTTGAAGCTCCTTTTTCGGACTCTCTTGTTGTAAGCCCGAGCGATCCTTTTCTGATAGCACTGTGAATGACTTAGTGCACGCATGCGTTTTTCATCTGCCAGCTGCAACTGATCGAATCTTGCCCGTTGCCATTCTCCTTCTTCAATTACGCTTTCTAATAACACCCGAAGTGATGGTATTTCCACTTCGACTGGTAGAACTGCTTCCATTCCATAAGTAAGCTCGAAAGGAGTAACGCCCGTAGCAGACCGTACAGATGTTCGATAGGCCCAAAGTGCATATGGGAGCATATCTGACCAATCTCGATAGGTCACGACCATCTTCTCGAGTATCCTGACGATTGTCTTGTTTGCGGATTCTACCCCACCATTCATCTGGGGACGGTAGGGGCTTAATCGATGACGTTGGATCTTGAATTTGCTAAGGAAGTCATCCATCTTCTTGTTGACGAACGGGGTCCCATTATCTGTGATGATGGCATTAGGGATTCCATACCGGCATATGATGTTGTTCTTCATGAATTTGATCACTTGAGATGCTGCAATCGTGGTGTAGGAGGCTGCCTCTACCCACTTGGTGAAGTAGTCGACTGCCACAAGTATGTACTCATGACCATTTGATGCTTTGGGACTGATCTTGCCGATGATGTCAAGTCCCCACATGGAGAAGGGCCGGGGGGTGGTCAGGTTGTATAACTCTGATGATGGGGCATGGATTTGATTTGCATGCTCCTGACACTTGAAGCATTTTCTGACGTGCTGGCAACAGTCTGTCCCCATGGTGAGCCAATAGTAGCCGAGTCGTAGAATCTTTTTTGCCATCATGTGCCCATTCATGTGTGGGCCACAGATTCCTTCGTGTATTTCTTTCATGATCTTTGCAGCTTCTGTTTCATCGACGCATCGGAGGAGGATGTGATTATAGGATCGCTTGTAGAGAACTTCGCCACTGATGGTGAACTGGCCGGCCAAACGTTGGATGGTTCGGCGATCTGTTGCTGTTGCTGATTCTGGATACTCCTGGGTTTCGAGATATTGCTTGATGTCGGCATACCAGGGTTTGTCAGGGACAGCTTCGGCTTCTTCTATTTGCAGGCAAAAGGGAGGTTCTTCTTGAACTTCAACTGTGAGCTCCCATTCTGAAGCTCCTTTTGGGATCTCGAGCATTGATGCGAGCGTGGCGAGAGCATCTGCAAACTGGTTCTTGGCTCTGGGCATGTATGAGAAGGTGATTTCCTTGAATTCTTCGATCAGATTGTCAAGATACACATGATATGGTATCAACTTCTCGTCTTTGGTCTTCCATTCGCCATTGGTCTGATTGATGATAAGATGTGAGTCTCCAAACACTCGTAGCTTCTTGACGCCCAAGATTATGGCTTCCCTTAAGCCAGCGATGCATGCTTCATACTCTGCCATGTTGTTGGTGCACTCGAATGCGATGCGCCTCGAGATAGGAATAGGGACATCATCTGGAGAGTAGAGGATTGCTCCAATACCACTCCCTTTAGAATTTGCTGCGCCGTCGAAGAATAACGTCCACTCATCTTTTTTCTTCTTTTCTTCCTCTTCAATGAGCAAGAGATCTTCATCAGGGAAGAATGTCTTGAGCGGCTGATAGTCCAGGAGAGAGTGAGCCGCAAGATGATCGGCGAGGGCCTGTCCCTTGATTACCTTTTGAGTGACATAGGTGATGTCGAACTCAGACAGGAGTAGCTGCCATTTAGCTATCATTCCAGTGAGTGCCGGTTTCTCGAACAGGTATTTGAGCGGATCCATGTGAGCGAGAAGGAGAATAGGGAATGCAATCATGTATTGACGGAGTCGCTGAGTTGCCCAGACTAGGGTGAGGCAAGTCTTCTCGATGGGGGAATACCTGGTCTCGTAGTCGGTGAACTTCCGACTCAAATAGTATATTGCTTGTTCCTTCTTCCCGGTTTCATCGTGTTGGCCGAGGACACAGCCGATGGCTCCTGCTGCTACCGAGATGTATAACAATAGTGGTCGTCCGGGAGCGGGCGGCACTAAGACTGGAGGATTCATGAGATATCTCTTGATGCGGTCGAAGGCGACTTGGCAATCATCATTCCATTCTTTTGGGACGTTCTTCCGAAGGAGCTTGAATATTGGCTCACAGATAGGTGTGAGCTGTGCGATGAAGCGACTGATGTATTGAATTCTACCGAGGAAGCCACGAATTTCTTTCTCTGTTCTAGGAGGGGGCATCTCGATGATTGCTCTGGTTTTGGTCTCATCGACCCTGATGCCATCCTCGCTCACCATAAAGCCGAGGAGCTTACCTCCCATTGCACCGAAGACACATTTCTGAGGATTGAGACGGAGCTTGTACTTTTCTAATCTGTTAAATAATTTCTTCAGATCTTCAAAGTGTCCTTCCATTGTGCGAGATTTGACGATCATGTCGTCCACATATACTTCGAGCTCCTTGTTCATCATGTCGTGGAATAGTGCTGTCATTGCTCGCTGATATGTTGCTCCTGCGTTCTTCAGACCGAACGGCATTACCCTGTAACAGAAGGTTCCCCAGGGAGTGATGAACGATGTCTTCTCGCGATCTTCGACGGCCATCTTGATCTGATTGTAACCTGAGAACCCGTCCATGAATGAGAAGATCTTGTATCCAGCGGTGTTGTCGACCAGAGTGTCGATATGTGGCAACGGGAAGTCATCTTTTGGACTGGCCTTGTTGAGATCTCGGAAGTCGATGCACATTCGAACCTTGCCATCCTTCTTCGGTACTGGTACGATGTTGGCGAGCCATTCAGGGTAGTTGGAGACTACCAAGAATCCTGCATTGTATTGCTTGATGACTTCATCTCGGACTTTCAGAGCCCATTCTGGCTTCATTCTTCGTAGTTTCTGCTTCACTGGCTTCATATCTGCCTTGGTTGGCAGATGGTGTACAATGAGCTCTTCATCGAGCCCCGGCATGTCTTCATATGAGAACGCGAAGTTGGACAATCTTGGAGCTAGGAAGTCTATCATTTTCTGTTTCATCTCAGGTGGCAACGATTTTCCAATGCGTACTTCCCTAGGGATCTCAGGCGTCCCCAAGTTTACTATCTCGAAATCATCGGCTACAACATTGGCTTTGGATTCGAACTTTTTGAGGAGATCCTTAAGTTCGGGAGCTGGATCATCATCTTCCTCATCCCGATCTTCGTCCAGACCCATGAGCTCGAAGTCTAATTCGATGTCAAAGTCATATGATTCGACTTCGAACTCATGCGACTCTTTAGACGAACTTGGCACACTATTGAATGCAGGAAAAGAAATGTTTTTTGGTTTTTGAGATTTTTCTGAAATTGAAATGATAGATGTTTTTGGTTTTTGAAAGTTTTTGATTTTTTTGAGTTTTTGAAATTTACGGGACTTTGAACAAGCGGGCATTGCAGACCATGATTGAGCCCAACTTGTTCCAAAGTTCCGGTCGCTGCTTAAACAGGCGTTTTTTTTTGGAAGCCAGAGCCCTCAGATGGCTCTTTGGCTGATTCAAAAGTTAGGGGAACAGATGACCATTCAGGACCCCACACTTCCTCCCCTGAAGTGGTGGGGGTTGATGATTTGGGCGAAGAATCATGGTCTGGCCCAATGACCATGACTTCTCGCTGGTCGGGTTCGGGATCTGAGTCGTACTCAGTCCCTCCCGGATCACTTACCTCGCATTGCAGTTCGTCTGGTTCCGCAGTGAGACACAAGTTTGGAAACTGGACATCAGACCAATCTAGGGCTGGCCACTTCCCTTTCTTGGTCCAATGGATGGGCTGCTTCTGCCCCTGGCTGATGATTGATGATGTTGATTATGTAGGAATGGACAAGTCGTGCCCCTCGCTAATTGGTGCTGAGATGGGCAAGTTGTGCCCCTTGCTGATTGAAGTGGGCAGGTTGTGCCCCTGGCTGATTGAAGTGAGCAGGTTGTGCCCCTGGTTGAGAGAAGTGGGCAAGTTGTGCCCCTGGTTGGGAGCAGGTGTCAGAGTAACCTGGCCCTGAAGCTGCTGTATTTGTCTTCCTTCTTCGTCTTCATCATTTTCTTCTTCTTCTGGAGGCTTAGATGGTTCGAGAATCTGATCCCATCGAATGGGGGGCCATGTGGCCCAAACTAGGCTCATCGGGAGGCCTTTGTGTAGTGCAGTCGGTTGATTCCCTCCTGGATCCTTGCAAGGTTCTCCTGGCTTGACGAACTGGATGGGTGAGCACCGAAATTTCTTCCTTCTTTTGTCCATGAATGTTGACCTGTATCCGAGTCCCCATTTGCGTTGGTTATATATCAGCGGTACCTTTCTGGATTTGAAGTGATTCTTCATTCGGTATTTGAGGCTCAGACGCTCTGCCGGTGAAAAGACACGGTCCACCCTTATTGGTTCTGGATTAGCGATAGAGTTCACAGTCTCGAATTCGAAACTGTGAAACGGGATGTCTTCTTCAGAGTGCTGGATATCGATGACCGGGATGTCTGGTTCAGTGGCAGCGGCATTGGAAGGAATGATGAGCTCCTTCTCTGCATGGATAGAGATTACTTGATTTCCACAGATGTACTTCACTCGTTGATGCAGGGTTGATGGCACAGCTCCAACCTTGTGCAGCCACGGTCGTCCGAGCAACATGTTGAAAGAGGCTGATATATCCAGGACTTGGAATGTGATGGTGGAGACTTCCGGACCTATCTGTACCTCTATGTCGACCTCCCCTTCCACTGATCGGCGGGTGTTGTCGAATGCTCTGACGCATATGGTGCTGGGTCGGAATGAAGAAGGACTGATTCCCAGACGTTCTGCAGTCTTGAGTGGGCAGACATTTAAGCTTGAGCCATTATCGATAAGGACCAGCGGGACGCAGAGGTCTTTGTATCGTAAGGCTATGTTGAGGGATCGGCCATGATCGCGTCCTTCTGGTGGCAACTCATTATCGGTGAAGGTGATGGCGCGCGGAGCCAGTAGCTGTCCAATCATCAATGCAATCATCTCTGGTGCCGTATCAGAGGAGACATGAGCATCATTCAAGGTCTTGGCAAACATCTCTCGGTGTATGCGAGATGTGCAGAGTAGCTCCCATACTGAGATTTGTGCAGGGATTGACTTGAGCTGAGTCGCCACATCGTATGCGGCTTCATTTTTGTTGCCGAGGCCTGAAAGGGCGCCTTTGGGATCTCCTTTGTTCTGATTATCTCTTCGGATGCAACGTCCATTGGGATTCATGTTCCCCACTTCCGCACACTCTGGATAGTGCCATGGAACCTCTTTGTAGCTTTCCTCCCTTTTGCCTTCTAGGACCACTGGTTCTTGCAACGGTGCTGGTATGGGTACCAGATCTTCCTCGTATGGAGCTTTTGCCTTGAGAACTACATTGTTGCCTGTGCTGAAGGGGTAATGTCGAGGCTTGTCTTCATAGACCACATAAGGTCGTGGTCCTGGCTTGATTGTTCCTGGGGCGGGAGGCTCCCATGGAATGAATACTGGTCCTCTTGATATGGCAGGAGGTTTCTCTGTTCGTCCGAGCTGTCGTAGCGTGATTGACACGCCTCCGGGGTTTGCCCCTTCCAATACGACTGGCTCGACTGGAAGAGCTCCTTCCAATACAACGGGTTCTTGTTGCTGATGAGTATAATCCCTCCATTGTGGATTGGATTGTTCTTGAGTTGCCCCTTGCAAGATGACAGGTTCGTATGTGGGCTCGATGTATGATTGTGCTCTTTCCAGGACGACTGGTTCCCAGCTTGAATGGTTGTAAGGTGCCCCTTGAACAACTGGTATATTGTATGGAGGTGCTCCTTCGAGTACTACTGGCTCGAGGACTAGAGGAGGAAAGGGACTTGCCCCTTGCATGATCGGAGGAGGACTTGTCGGCCCATAAGTGTAAGCATGAATGGACTGGATGGGGGAGAAGAAGCGATCGAGATGGTCCCCTTCTTCTATACTATTGACTGCAGGGCCACGAGACGAACTGGGGTCCGTTGGATGTTGAGGCAGAGGATTCTGAAGAATGTTGGTGGAAGCTGCTGGAGAAGTTCTAGGGACCGAGATGACGATCTTGCGGTCATCAATCAGGTCTTGTATGGCATTCTTCAAAGTATAGCATCTATCAGTGGCGTGGCCACGTCCTTGATGATAGGCGCAAGTACTCATTTTCTCGGTAGTTTGGTGGCAAAGGATGAGGAGGAGGCCTAGGTGTCATCAGAGTGAGTAACTGCTTTTGTACCAGCGTAGTCATGATTTGACTAAGTGGTTGACTGAGTGGAGTGAACTTCCTGAACTCCCTGTAATTCTGCCTGTTCTGGTATGAGTATTGGCCGTTTCCTCTGAACTGCTGCTGTTGTCGAGGTGGCTGTGGCTGAGGATTCGGTTGTGGCTGATATCGCTGAGGCTGATGCTGAACTTGATTCTGCTGATACTGTTGACGTCCCTGTGGGGGAGCATGTTGATTTCCTTGAGCAGCAGTGTTGATGTTGTTTACCTCTGTTGGGCGGGGAGGAGAACCACTGCGGTTTCCATTCCCGTGCCCGATAGGTCTTCCTTCCACTCTGTTCCTCTTGACTGGAGTGGCTTGATGAGGCCATGGGGAAATCGTCCCGGCACGGATTCCTGCTTCGACTTGCTCTCCAGCACGGATTAGCTGCGAGAAGTTCGCGTACGGATGCGAGATGAGATACCCGGATATGCCTGGATATGTTGAATGAACAATCATGGAGATTTGTTCTTCATCGTCGATGGGTGTCCGCATTCTGGCTGCCATAGCTCGCCAACGTCCCACATAAGCTGATAGTGTTTCATCACTCCTTTGCCTGAGTGCTGCGAGGTCGGCTCTTCTGGGTGCCATGTTGAGATTGTATGCAAATCTGTCGACGAAAGCCTGGGAAAGCTGTTCCCAGGTTCTGATGCGGTGGCAGTCCAATGAAGTGTACCAATCTAGGGCATCGCCCTTCAGAGATTTTTGGAACAAACGAATAAGGGCCCCTTCATTTCCTGAGATTGCACTCAGCTCTCCACAGAAAGCCTTGAGATGTGCTGTAGGACAACCGCTGCCATCGTATCTCTTGAATTTTGGAACCTCAAAGTTTTGAGGTACTTGAGCATCTGGGAAAGGACACAAGTCTCTGAACTTGGTCGAAGGTAAGTCGATTCCTTGTTGTCGCTGAAGCTGATTTTGCAAGATCTGGAACTGCTCCCGCAACTCGTCCAGTCCTGAATGATCTGTTCGAGCGACTGATGCCTCTTGGAGTAAGGCACGTTCTTCTTCAGCATAGTGGTCGATGTCTTCGACCCTATGGGCTTGCTGAAAAGCAACCGCGGGTTGCTGAAATTGATTTGATGACTGAACTGGATTCTGATGAACTTGTGCTTGAAATGATGGTAACTGAACTGGAGACTGTACTGAAGGTTGAACTGGAACTTGCTGGAAATTGACTGGATTTTGCTGAATTGAAGATTGCTGAAAATTAACTGGATTTTGCTGAATTGAAGATTGCTGGAAATTAACTGGAACCCCATCGGCGGGGATGTGCTGGAATTGAAAAGTGCTCCTGTTTGCAGGAGGCTGAGATGCTGGGAAGTGACCCCCTTGTTGGGTATTCGCCACTGTCCGCTGATTGATGTGGGCTTGACACTGACCCCCGTTGTGGGCATTCGCCAGTGCTGTCCCTGTTGCTGGAAATTGAATTGAAATCCCATCGGCGGGGATGTGCTGAAATTGAAAAGGTGTCCCATCGGCGGGGGCATGCTGAGATCTACTAAGATTGTTGTTTGCAAGATTGACTGGAAGTTGACTGGAAGTCCCTGCGACTGGGATGCTCTGAGATGGTCCCCTTGTTGCAGGAAGGTATTGATAAGGATGCCCCATAGCGAAGGGCTGAGATGGCTGTTGTCGGTAGTCTTGGGTAGACTCCGCTGGTTGTGCTTGATTTGAACTGGAGGCCGGAGGGATCCGGCATGGTTGCTGAGATTGCTGAACTGGGCCAAGCTGATTATTGGCTGCTGCGGTGGCTTGTGCTTGCATGAATTGTAAGAGCATTTCTTGCATTGCTCTCACTCCTTGTGCCAATTCTTGTATGATTGGCGTATTATCAATGGGCTGTTGCGCTGGAGGTTGCGCTTCGGTCATTTCAAGAGCAGGGAAGTGATGAGTTTCTTCTTCGTGGTCGGACATGGCTTGCTGAGCCCGAGTGCGGATTATGCTGCGGAAGGGAAGCTGTCTCCGAACACGTTGAGCCCGAGGTGGCGCAATGGTGAGGACTATACTCTACTCTTTTTGGGTTTTGGGATTTTCTTTTTTTTTTTTTTTGGAATTTTCTATTTTTTTTTTTGTTTGGGTTTGGGTAGAATGCTATGCAGATGAGATTGTATGAGGATTAATGACTTTCAAGTACGGGAAGGATTCTGTTTTCAAGTCGGATCACGACTAGTGGGACTAGCTCATCCCCAGCAGAGTCGCCATTCTGTGGACCCTCGCCGATTTTTCCGCGCTCCCACACGACGTCGTTCTCCCTTTCCTTTCGGAAGAAGAAGAAGAAGAGGTGCGTGAGTGCGAAATCGCCGTTTGTGCCACTGGCTTGCCTCGTTCTCGAGGGCTTTGTTTGGTTGTCGTGTTAAGCTGGATATGTTTAAGTGAGTTCAGAGTCGCCACTAGCCAGTTACTTCGAATCTACAGTCGGCTAGACCCTGTAGAAACGTTAGAGAAGAGAATCCGAAGATTCCTTCCTCTAAAATGACTCCTGTTGATCTGCGGCCAGAGATTCAAGGTAAGGGATCACGGTTACAGGGTGGGAAGAGGTTAAGCACCCCACACACTGCCCGTACCGAAGTACGGTCTCTACTTCACAGAATCGATCGAATACTTGAAAGTCTAATTTAATCCTCGTATATTCTCATGAATGACATGATGCATGAATGCAGGTCTGAACAGTAAGAGTTTCTGATGGGCAGGTTCCAACAACGGGCAAGCCCAGAGCGTACGCTCGAACTGACAGGTGCTTAATGTAAGACGTATGCAGTGTGCTTGAGTAATCAAGGTGCTTTTAGTGAAGCATGAATGCAGGTCTGAACAGTAAGAGTTTCTGATGGGCAGGTTCCAACAACGGGCAAGCCCAGAGCATACGCTCGAACTGACAGGTGCTTAATATAAAGACATATGCATGTGTGCTTGAGTAATCAAGATGCTTGTAGTGAAGCAGGGGGGTTGGAAGGAAAGTAAATGTTGCACTTATGCTAGATGCAAATGAGATGATGCTGGAAAAGAGTAGCTGGGTGGACGGAGGTGTCGCAAGGGTTGGCTTCGAGTGGCTGGATCAAGACTTGGGTGGCTTGGGAGGCTTGGACCAGTGGTCAGGCTGGGCTGGACCAGGGCTAGGCTCTCCTCACTCGGGCTCTCCTTGGTGAAGGAATGGGCTAAAGGATGAAGGAGGGTGACTCAGACGGACGGGCTCTCTCTAGCTGAGTCCTGTCTTGAAATGAGAAGGGGAGGGGGTATTTATAGCAGCGAGCAGTGGCAGAAGTCGTAATTTTGTCCGGGCGGCCTGCCATGGGCCGCCCGTACGGCCGCTCCTCGGTTTCCAGCGAGTACGGCCGTTCCCTCGGGGCTGCTGTTGGACTCGCTGGTCGACTCAGTGAGTTGACTCAGCGGGTCGACTCGGTGGTTTGACTCGACGGGTTGACTCGGTGTTTTTGACTCGACGGGTTGACTCAGCGGGTTAACTCAGCGAGTTGACTCAGTGAGTTTGACTTTTTTTTGGGTCTTTTTTACTGGACTTTTTTATGGGGGGTTTTTCAGGGTGGTGTTTAGGACTAGGTTGACCGGGTTCAGGCTTGAACTGGGCTATGGAATGGGGCTTACAAGGGTGAGTTTGGCTGAGTTTGGACTTGGGATTTGGGGGTATGGTCCTCCGTTCAACCAGCTATCTCTACCAACAGTGTAGCCGAAGGTGGGGTGTCTACACTAGTGGTCTGAATTCAATGTGTGTGTGACCTAGCCAAAGAAAAAACCGATCAGAGTTAGGTCATTTAAATTGTGGGGTCCCACCTGGAGAAATATTATTCTCTCCTAATATATGTGGGACTTCTTGAACTTAATGTTGTTGACTTTTAATTTGTATTTTGTATTTAAAAAATATAATAAATTAAGGTGGGAGCAAGCTCGACTCGACTCCAGGTAAGCTGGACTCGCCTCGATTCACTGGCTCGCCTCGAAAGTATTAGCAAACAAGGCAAGCTCCAATGGTGAGCTCGAGCTCAAACTCGAGGAGAGCACAGATGAGTCAAGCTAAGCTTGGCCCACCTCGACTCGACTCGGCCTGATGTTTGAGCTCGAGCTCGAATTCAAGGAGAGCACAAACGAGTCAAGCTAAGCTTGGCCCACCTCGACTCGACTCGGCCTGATGTACAGCCCTAATTAAAATCAAATATCCTAATCTTGTGATAGATGGTCCAAATGTCCTCCAACTTAGATTAGACTGATGGCATGATGCGGGCACTTAAAAAAAATGATCACCCAGCTGCTGCATGCATGCACGTTTAACAAGTGACTGGTCTACTTGACGGTGCGCTCTATGGACCTCACCTTGATGTATGTGTTTTTATCCACGCCGTTCATCCATTTTTTCAGCTCATTTCAGGACATGAATCCCAAAATGAAGCATAACCAAACCTCACATGGACCACACCACAGGAAACGGTGATGATTTAACACTCACCATTAAAAACTTCTTGGGGGCCATTAAAGTTTTGGATCAAGCTGATATTTGAGTTTTCAGTTCATCTAGGTCTATGTGATCTGATCAACAAGTTAGATGACAAATAAAGATTACAGTGGGTTTTAGAAAGTTTTTAGTGGGTGTTTATTCACTACTGTTTTCTTAGGTGTAGTCCACCTGAGATATGAATCTAACTCATTTTTTGGCTCATGTACTAAATAATGATCCAAAATGGATGGACATCGTTCATAAAACACTTACTTCATGGTGGGGCCCACAGAGCATTGTCCAGTAGCAACACGTGCAATCCGTGTCCTAGATTGTGGGTCCAATTGAAATAGAACATAGATTAAAAAATGGAGGATGGTGGACATCTGATAGATGATTAAAAGAAATTGATTGGGCCCAATTGAAATAATGGAAGCTAGATTTAAAAATGGGAATGGTGGATGATGGATTATTATTGTACCAACGATGCCACGAGCACAGCCCGAAATCCACTGCATACAAAACGGAAGTGGATTGCCTCTATTCGGAAACCGGCAATGGGAGCGAAAGCCGAATGCGCAGAGTTATGCAAGATCAAACGAGAAATACTAATGAAATTAAGCCACACACAAGCATTCACCACAAGAGAATCCGAATTTACGTGGAAAAATCCCTCAACGGGTAAAAAACCACGACACAAAGCGATCCACTATGATAAACAGAAGATTACAGAGATTGACAGCCCACAACCAAAGAAAACAGAGAAAACCCAAGCTCTCTCTCTCTCTCACAAATCACTCTCCTCTCTTCCTAATACGATTAAGAAACCTTGGACTCCTTAGGATACGTCCTAACCTTGATTACAACCCGTTTAAATAGGCAAGGAAACCAAAAATAGCAACTTCTTATGCACTACCATGTAGTTGCGTAAGAACATGTGTAAACAGTCGACCGATCACTCGACCGGTCGCACCTTGCACAAAATAGTCCAGAAGAAATACACCGACTCTGCCTCACCATCGACAGGTTGCCCGAACGGTTGGAGCCCCTTGACGACCGGTCGGAGGCACCACGAAACTGTCCAGCAACCCTTCTACAATCTGTCAAAAACAGTCAGACCGGTCGGCCGACCGGTCTGAGCACTCAACAGATTCAAGTTTGAAGGCTCTCAAACAATCTCCACCGAGGCTTCAAATGTCGAATCAACACCATTCTCACACCATCATCTCATCTTCAATCATAGCTTTACCGCTTCTCGTGCCACCAACAACTCTAACCTTGCACTTTCATGCCCTTTTCCGCTCTTCTCATATGGCCCTTGGGCACTTGCCACATACGAGCAACCGTGGATCTCGCTGCCAATCTTACAGCTCCACCGTGAATTGTGCTCCCGATCAATTTGTAAAGGTGGCCATACCTCCGTACCTTCATACACACGAGTGTCCCTTTCAACACTTCACAATAATGATGCAGCCGATGAACACGCACCCATTCGTCTCGAGTGCACCAAGAGAAATCACATTCATCTTCATCTTGGGTATGTGCTTTACATCTTTCAAGACTCATTCAATCACATCGAACATCCTGATGTGCACCGTACCAACACCTACAACGAGTATAGCCATCGCCCACAAACATCGATTCACCACCATACTCCCTGTATGTCGTGAATGAACTTCGGTCAGGACATACGTGACATGAAGTCCCTGAATCTAGGATCCACCTACTACCGTGGGATCCCTTGCCAGATACAGTCAAAACTTCGCACAGATCTCCACCGTCCTCTACAGTATTGGCTCCCTCTCTAAAAGAATTTTCATACTTCTCTTGCTTCAACCTGGGATTCTGACAATCCCCTCTCATGTGGCCCACACAATTCCAGCACTTCACCTTAGCCTTCCCTTTGCCCTTGGCCTTAGATCCCGATTTGAAATATCCTTCGCGCTTAGAACTTCTTCCCCTCATAACCAATGCCTCTAAGGATTAACGGGAAGCCACATCACCTCTTTTATTTCTCATCGCCTTCGACTAAAGGGCTGAGATAACGATTTCGATGTTTATGGTTTCCCTCCCTGCACATACGAAGTCCTTGAACGACTCGTGTGAATCTGGAAGAGAATTTAACAGAATGCATGCTTGATATCATCTTTCATCGGTTCATCGATCTCCACCAACTTGCAAACCAACCTATTGAATGTGCTCAAGTGGTCCTCCACTTCCGTTCCCTCAGCCATCCTTAAGGTAAACAATTGCATGAACACGTACATGCGATTCTCTAGAGACTTCTTGGCATAAACCTTCTTTAGCTTCGCCATCATTTCAGTCGCAGTCTTCTCCTTCATGACATGATAAAAAAAATCATCCGTAAGGTTTAATAGGATTAAGGTTCTAGCCTTCTTATCGAGCCTCGTCCACTCATTATCTTTCATAAGCCTCGGGTCGCTTTCCAAGAGCTTCATCAAACCCTTGCTGAACTAGGAAGGATCAACCTTCACCGTCATAACTTAAAGTTATTTTTTTCCAGAGAACTTCTTACCTCGAACCTTGTGCATGACCCCATCTTCTCGTCTCAGATCTGAATTCTACTCCACCCCAACTTTAGCTCTGATACCACTTGTTGGGAAAACCGACAGCGGAAGCGAAAGCCGAACGCGTAGAGTTATGCGAGATCAAATGGGAAATACTAATGAAATCAAGCCACACACAACCATTCACCACAAGAGAATCCGAATTTACGTGGAAAAACCCCTCAACGGGTAAAAAACCAAGGCACAAAGCGATTCACTATGATAAACAGAAGATTACAGAGATTGACAGCCCACAAGCAAAGAAAATAGAGAAAACCCAAGCTCTCTCTCTCTCTCTCTCTCTCTCTCACAAATCACTCTCCTCTCTTCCTAATACGATTAGGAAACCTTGGACTCCTTAGGATACATCCTAACCTCAATTACAACCTGTGTAAATAGGCAAGGAAACCAAAAATAGCAACTTCTTATGCACTGCCGCGTAGTTGCGCAAGAACACGAGTGCATAGTCGACCGGTCGCCCGACTGGTCGCACCTTGCACAAAAATAATCTAGAGGAAATACACCGACTCTGCCTCACCACCGGTCGGAGGCACCACGAAATTGTCGGCACCACGAACTGTCCAGCAGCCCTTTGTACAATATGTCCAAAATAGTTAGACCGGTCGGTCGACTGGTTTGAGCACTCAATAGATTCAAGTCTGAAGGCTCTCCAACAACCTCATGCTGCCACCTGGACAGAAATCAGTCCAGACCAGTGCTATGTGGGTCCCACAATGATGTATGGGTTTTATCCATGCCGTTTCTCAAAATTTCCATATCATTTTAAGGTATAAACTAAAAAATGAGGCGGATCCAAGGCTCATGTGAACCACACCACAGGAAGCAGCGGTCATAATGACACCCACCATTGAAACTTTCCTAAGACCCACCATGATGTTTTACCATCCAACCTGTTGTAGACCTGGATGAAGGGAAAACACAAATATCAGCTGGATCCAAAACTTATGTTGCCACCAACAAGTTTTTAATTATGGGCCTTTAATCCCCATTGTGTAGTCGACTTAGAGTATTGAGTCTGTTTCATTTTTTTGGCTCATACAATAAAGTCATTAGGGAAATAGATGAACGGTGTGAATAAAACCCATACATCATGGTGGGCCCCACAGAGCCCCTGCATGGGTTTTGTCCAAATAGGGACAGGACGCAATCCACTTCTACAAAAAAAAAATGCACTACATAATGAATATAAAAAATGGAATATTCCTCACATAAATTAAAGTTTGAGCCTGTCATGTAATAAAAATAATGTTGGTCCACTCATTAAATTGTTCAAAGTTGCATGAGAAAAAGAAATTGTTAAAATTAAATAAAAAAATCTACCAAGTTTCAAGTTAGGAAGCTAAACTTTTGTTTTTAACCACCCAAACTCGACTCAACAGGCCAAAACTAAGGTTATCAACGGATCAGATTCTGACCGGATCATTGTTGATCTGAATATCTGAATCCAATCAGATTAAGGATTTACATTATCTGATCCAGATCACAAGCATCTTATTCAAATTCAATCCGTTTAAATTTTTTGAAATCTGAATTCGAATCCAATTCGATCAAAACTAGTACTCATTTATGTAAATAGATTAGATTCAGAGCAGAGCAATGCCGATTGTAATTTGAATCCTTTATGTAAATAGATTGGACTCGTAATCGGAAGCTTGGTAGTGAATAGTAGAAATAACCGCTCCCCATTTATTTTATTGCAGCCTAAAGTTTTTTTCTTTTCATTTTATATTCCTATAATCGAATTTGGACTGATTCAAATTCAATCCGATTATTAAACTTATCAAAGATTTCAATCCAAATCCAATCTCTTGATCTAATTAATGATATGAATCCAATTAAATCATATCCGATCCGGATCGAATTAGTACGTTGATCCGATTCATTGACAGCTCTTGTCAAAACCTAAGTCCTACTAGTTGGCGGGCTTTTAGGAACTCCCGTCAGAGTCAAGCTGAGTCAGCTGAGTCTTGAGTGAGTCACCGAGTTCCGGAACTATGATACGAAGATGTGGTTGTAGCGTTCAACTGGTTGTAGCCGTTCGATCCAATAATCAGATACGTCTGCTCATTTTACGGTGACCAAATCATTCATATGGTGGGCCATGTAGAGCTGTCAGTGGGACACACCTGGGCCAATCAAGGTAAATAATTTGAACAGCCCAGCCTGACAATTATAATTTCGGTCCAAATCGACTCGGGCCCACCAGACATGTACAATAATACAACTGTTTTGTGTGGACTCTAATGTTAGTTTTGCACCATTAAAAAGAAGTGGCGACTCATCCTCTCACAAATGTGGCACTGATGAAAAGCTATCCTCGCCGCCCAAATTGGGGGCCCCATTATGGATGAAGCATATCTCTAAGCTGGCACTGATCAAGCAAATGTAGCCATCGATTAATGTCTATAAATTGGACGGTTAGAAAGTAAAACAGTGAGTTGTCCAAATACGAAGGGAATAATTAGAAGGTTGGTATTATCTTATCCGTGCAAACTTTTTGGTTGTGCCCCATCATTGGGTCAGCAATATGGGTGGCCTGGATTGCATTACAACTACACCATGTGTATGTTCGAAGAGTCACCACCATTTCTAAAATGGCATGAAACTAACATTAGATATTGCGTAGACGGGTAGACCTTGTGTAGACACCCCACTGTCTAAAATCTGTAGGCACCCAGCTACTGTTTGGAAGATGTAAAAAATGCTGGTTACACGCAACACATGGTGTCTGCTGACTTCTATACTAGATACGGTTGTGTCTAGAAGATGTAATAATGCTGGCTGCACCGAATACAACGACGTTTGCTGAATTCTACCTATATGAACAGTTGCAATAGATTTGCCGAACTGTGCCTGACGTTGCCATCACTGTTCCACCTATCTGAACAGTTGCAAATAGTTACCAACAGCTGACTGGCGAAGAGGAGGAGGTCGGATGGAGGCAAGAGTGAATCAGGTGCCAGAGATAGTGACAGTGAGAACTCTTGGCTGGACTTTCGTCCAAGGAGTTGTTCCGATCACTGGTTTCGAACCAGGAACGGTCAAAATCACTTATCAACGTTTTCGATGCATCAAAACATAATCCATATCCGAGGGTTCTCATCGAAGTCCAATGGCATCTGGTCTCCAGTAAACTTCCAAATGACAAATTATCACAGCTCCAGTGAAGAGTAGGGGTATGGTTGGGAACGTCCGATCATTTCTCCTGCATAACGAGGGTATTTGATTTCATCTTTCCTCCCTGCCTCTTCAGAACCACTACATTCCAAGTTCCACACATTCCAAGTCACTGTAAAACTTCCCCTCTCAGAAATCATAAAACCCTTGTAAAGTAAGAGACCGTACACTACATGGGTGAAGAAATGTGCCTAACCCTTCATTCTCTATAACCGAAGCCCTTACCTCGAGTCAATGATGCAGATCAGAGCCGGAGTCATCTTTCGGTGAGGTATTCCTCATCCTTTCACATTTCGATGATCCTACGGATCCTAGCCAACAGTAGAATTCAATGTCATTACTTGGCTAGTGGTGACTCCAAAAATCAAACATATTTTTATATATGAGTCAAGTCTGCATCTCATTCTGCACAATTGATAAGTAGAAGTGAAGGCAACCACTTACGTGGCGGGCAGCATTCACACCTTGCTTCATAGGACTTCATGGTGGGCCTTTTAACCGTGCCCCTTTATTTCACCACGCATAGGGGTGTCAATGGGCCGGGTTAGGGCCGGGCCAAGCTCTGTCCAAAATCGACCCGCCTCCCTCAACACATGCCCAAACCTGACCCGGGCTCGTGACAAGCCACATTAGTGTAGCCCGAGCCCAACCTAAGAAGCAAATGCAGGTCCAGCCCGAACCCTACCCAGCCCGAGCCCGACCTTTCAAATAGAGAGAGAAGTCCTTTAACCTATGCTTTTCCAAATATGAAAAAATTCATCAACACTATATGGGATAAAAGGAGCTTTAGGAGGGAGATGAATTTTTTAAGAAAATTTGTATAAAATCTAAATTTTGAAAGGGGAAAAAATATTTTAGTTTAAATCTTAAATTTAAAAAATGTATTTGGGTTGGGCCGAGCTGACGGGTTTTTAACAGTCCAGTCCAAGTCCAGTCCGTTTGGAAAAGGGGCTTATAGTTTAGCCTGAACTAAACCCGTGGGCCTAATACTCTATCAAGCCAGGCCCAATGCGGGCCAGGCCCTAAAGCCCATCGGGCCAACCCGATCCATTGACAGCCCTAACCATGCGGTGTTCCAGATCCTTCTAGTGAGACCCACCATGGATGAGTCCCACTAGACTGCTCTTTCCATTGGTACTTTGCATGGACGGTCGGGATATCTAATCAGCATGATTTTATCCATACGGCCAATCCATGGTGAGATGTACTAGATGAACGGCCCGGGTCCCACACTCCCGCTTAGCCTAAAACGTTTATTTTGTGGGGCCCAGTGACATGATCCTAGCAATCCACTGGACCACCATATGTATGCCTTGGTTCACATACATCCCACAATTTATATCCGTTTTCTTTCATGGGCAGGCCTGGAAACAGGTGGGCCGGACTGGGTCCTGATGTCTAGGCCTAGGCCCGGTCCATTGCTAGCCTTACTCATTGGTACTTGAGGAGGATTTTTTTATTTTTTATACAATTATCACATACATGTGGGGCACAACTGTTTGCTTATATGGTTTTTGATTGGTGATATGCCATGTGGGTGGGCCATTTCTCAAATCAAAGTGGTTAGACTAGGGCAGCAATCTGACCGTTCACATGAAACGGTCCCTAAAAACAGATCAATGGTCTCAATTCAATAGGTAAAAACTTACGATACTGGACGGGGGAAGATGTCCATTGGCTACAATTCTTGGCCTATACCCATACACATGATGGCCCATCAGATCCACGGTCCTGAACACCAAGCGAATTCCCTGCTACGAGGAAGATGGAATTGCTTAAAACTTCCATCAAGTCTAGCAATGGGCCAGTTCTGGGCCAAGTGAAAATAAAATATTGAATTGGACCCGCCAGACTCAAGCTGACCAGTTGGGATGTTAATGGGTCGGGCCTTATAGTGCCCAAACTTGCACTACCGGGATCCGGTCTCGAGGGGTCCAAGGCCTTTTCGGTCTGAGACCTAGATCCAATTGGGCTTAGATACCAAGCATTTACCTGGCCGGGCTCACCCAATTCTATTTCACGCATTTCCCATTTTGACACTTGGGTTGGTGCGTGGAGGAGCACTCCTAGGAAAATTAATTCCTTTATGCTAATATTCAATGCATATCTTATATTAATATTAAAATTAACTAGAATAACCTGATCCAGTTAAATCTAGGTTGATGGACTTGACTCCAACTATGTGACACGGGGGATGTGGTGAGGTCGATCACCATCTTTCTCACGGGGTAACTACTCTGAATTCAGGGAGCTCATTGGACTCCAACAAGTTTTTGGCGCCGTTGTCGGGGATTTGATACGATGTTTTTAGAATTTTCTGAGATAACTTTTAGCTGAGATTGTGTTAAGTTAGGTTTGGGATTTGTTTTGCTTTCTAGGATATGTTTTCTTCTAATATCAGAATACTAACTTCGTTTGTTTTGATTTTACAGGATTCTAACATAGATCTATAATTCAAGTTCTATCCTTCTAACCCCTCTTGCTATAGATAGTTTTAGATTTTTGTTTTTAGGAGTAGGATTAGATTTTAGACTTGTGTTGAGTGGTTCATGCCCAAGTGAGTTCGTGATCACACTCAGTGATTGTTAAGTGACTGAGTAATTGTCAAATGGATTAATAGAGAACCTCGTGCTAGAAAACGTCAAAATCTTTCTGAAATTGCTAGAGAGATGACTGAAAATCAAGCCTAAAATGATACTGAAATTGATGAGAATGAAGTGGGGGATGCACCTCAACCTAGAACTTTATGTGACTATTTACAACCTGCTAGGACGAGTAGCCCCTCTTGCATAATTTTCCTTCACAATGTGGGAAACATTGATTTTAAACCGGGGTTGATCCAACTTCTTCCCAAATTCTATGAACTCGACTCCGAAAGCGATTATCTACACATTAAGGAGTTCAGAGAGGTTATTGCCACAATTCACTACGAAAATATAACCAAGGATACCAACTTCAATTGTTTCCTTTCTCCTTGAAAGAGAAGGCCCAATCATGGCTACATTTTTTAAGGCCAAGGTTTATTTGGACATGGGCTAAGATGACTCGGGAGTTTCTTAAAAAATTCTTCCCGGCTCATCGAACCAATGCACTGAGAAGGGCCATAATGAACTTCGTCCAAAAAGAAGATGAAACCTTTTCCCAATGTTGGGAAAAGTATAATGAGTTATTAAATGCATACCCACATCATGGCTACGAACGATGGAGACTGATTAGTTTCTTCTATGATGGACTAAACACAACCATGCGCCAATTTGTGGAGATGATGTGCAATGGGGAATTCATGAACAAGGAAACGGAAGAAGCTTGGGACTCTTTTGACATGTTAGCTGAAAACACACAATTATGGGATTCACTAAGCCGACAAGTTCAAAACAGTCTCAAGCCAAGGAAAATAGAGGAATTTATTTTTTGAATGATGAAGATGATCTGAGTGCTAGAGTGGCTAATCTTACACGAAAGGTTGAGGCTATGGAATTAAGAAAAGTTGATACAACTCAACAAAGGGGGGTTATTGAAACTATTTGAGGTATTTGTGCGTCCAATGTGCATCAAACGGGAGATTGTCCTACAATTCCTGGGTTTCAAGAACTTTTATCTGAACAATCAAATGCATTAAATAGTTATCAACGACCTTTTAGTACTCCAAATTCAAACACGTACAATTCTAATTGGAGAAACAATCCTAACTGGAATTGGGCGAATGGACCCACGACCAACCAAAATAATCCTCAAATGCAGCTTCCAATGCAATTTCCTATGGCACCACCTCAAACGTCTATGGAGGATACATCGAAAGCATTCATGGAAGGCCAAGCTCAAATAAATCAATCAAACAATACAATAATGCTTGAGTTTAAAAGTTTGGTGGAGGAAATCAAGGCTCGTTTAAACGCAAGGGAAGGGACCCTTCCGACCCAACCCCTACCTAATCCAAAATCACAATGCGAAATAAGCGTGCCTAGTTTCTCTAACCAACACATGAAACATGTTAAGTCCATTACCACTCTTAGAAGTGGTAAAACTATTGAAAAATCTGACCTGGTGAAGTCATCAACGCCTAATGATCCGGTATCTTCCAAAGAGGATGATGGACTTAGCACCGCCATGCATGAAAAAGAGCCCTTAAAATAATATAGGCTCGTTGCTCCATTCCCTTAACGCTTAATTTCAACCAAACCTCAAGATAAATATCAGAAAATTTTGAAGGTTTTTAAGCAAGTCAAGATCAACATCCCCTTGTTGGATGCCATTAAACAAATACTGTCATATGCCAAATTTCGAAAGGACCTTTGTACGGTAAAAAAGATAATACATGTGTAAAAGAAGGCATTCTTAACAAAGAATGTGAGCGCCATTATAAATCATGGAATGCCCAAAAAATACAAAGATCCCGGTAGTCCAACAATATCATTTATAATTGGTGACTACCGGGTGAAGCACGCTTTACTCGATTTAGGGGCAAGTGTGAACTTAATCCCTTTCTCGGTTTATGAACAATTGAGTTTAGGTGAATTAAAACCCACCAAAACCATGCTACAACTTGCTAACCGATCGATTCATATACCGAGAGGAGTGATTGAGGATGTCCTTGTCCAAGTTAACAAGGTCTACTATCCGGTAGACTTTATTATCTTGGACACACGACCCATAGTTAATATTGGCACTCAAATCCCTGTCATACTTGGCCGCCCATTCTTAGCTACATCAAATGCCATCATTAATTGTAGGAGTGAGGTTGTACAAATGTCTTTTGGCAATATGACGATTGAGTTAAATGCTTTCAATATTGACAACCAACAAGAGGATGAAGATGAGGAGGTCCATGAAATAAACATGATCAATTCAATTGTGGAGGATGAGTCCCTCTCACCTATTTGCTCCAGTCACTTAGATGAATATGTGATCCACTCCCCTGATAAGAATGTTGATTTAATAGGGGATTTAGTTGCACTTTTAGATCCGGCATCGGCATATGACATTAGCCGAGAGAAGGATGTGGAAACAACATTTTCTTGTGCTGAGAAATCAATTCATGTTTCCTCACCTCTATGGATCATGCATATCGAACTCTACCACCCCTGGGATGATCCATACTTGCAATATCAATGCCTAGGAAAATCTGAATGGAGACATATTTTTTCTGATAAATATGATGATGTCTGTTCTTATACATGTGGTGAAAACATTAAGGACCCCGCTGAAATTCCTTTTTGGGATTTTTAGTGGCTTATCAGGATCACTCACACACATGTATATTGTAAAGCAAGATCTTGGATGACTTTACTGCGAAACCTTTTAATCCATCTAATGATTCTGCTTGACTTTATGCTTTTGGATGAGTTGTTGGGATTAAGCTCTTAGTTTGACGGAGGATGGTTTAGATTTTTAATCACTTTCCTCGAATGAGATTACATTAGGAGTTGCTTTGATTAGTCGATTTAGTTGTGAAGTAATCCATCTCCAAAAACCAATTTTTCCATGCAATGTATTTCTCATGTGATATCTCTATTTCTCACTTCCCTTTATTTTGTCATTGCTATCATGTTGTTGCATTTATTGAATATTTTCTTACTATGAGGACAATGTAAAGTTTTGGTTGAAGGGTGAGATTCCTAGATGAATCTAGCAATTTATAACATTTCGAGCAATGTTTGTGGAAATTTTTTTATTTTTCTGAAAATTCAAAACTCTTCTAAAAACTTTGTTTCTATACATTCGGGATGATACAAGTATAAGAAAGAGAGAAACAAAGTGAGAGATGTTGAGCATCTCGAATTATCTCTAAGATAATGGTTTCTATGTGAGTTCCCCTATTTTTATGATTGATAGAAATTTTAAACACTTTTACACCTAGTTCATATTACACGATTATCATGGTTTAAAAGGATTATGTAGATTTGTGGATTAACTAGGTCTAAATTTGAGTTGTTGAGGAACCAAGCCGGGGTACTTAGTCCATCCTTGTCCATGGGAAAAGGACGAAAGATATGAATTTTTAAAAATCCTATCTAATGTGTATAAAAAGGAAAGAATGATGAAAATATGGGTATGATTGAAAATATGGTGGAAAAATTCGAAAATAGCTACATATTACCAACCGGGGGATGGTTTACCCATAACCAAAGCTGGAAAGGGGAAGCTGTCGTAGGGACGATAAGGCAAATGCTTATCATAAACTAATTGTTGATCTGTACACTTTCAGATCCCTAATCTAGATGATTCATGAGGAAGATAATCCTGAATATTCATGAGATAAACATTCACTATGTACACTAGGTTAAATTTGTTTGGATTCTTCTATTTATCAATCAATCAAGGGAAATTCCATATGAACACTTGTTATGTTTTAAGAGTTATGTTTTCAACTTCTATCACCCAATTTTTCTGATTT
Organism: Liriodendron chinense; assembly: GCA_003013855.2. Lineage (NCBI taxonomy): Eukaryota > Viridiplantae > Streptophyta > Magnoliopsida > Magnoliales > Magnoliaceae > Liriodendron > Liriodendron chinense. The sequence goes on from PVNU02001684.1 coordinate 151,643, forward strand.
TTTTACTTGCATGTCTTAGAATGAATAGAAGTGTAATTTCTGAATGAGAGTTGGATTTTAGAGAATTGAACTTGTTTTACGCACGTTTTGCTCGGGACTAGCAAAATGCTGGTTGGGAGGTGTGTTGAGCTCTTAAATGTGCATATTCTAACCCCATTTCATCACTAACTATGCTTGAATTACATGTTTAAAAACCTACCTAATGCATGGTTTTGTGATTGTAGGGATGAGAGAAAGGTGGAGCGAAAGTGCATTGAAGTCGAGGGAGGAAAAGCTGAAAATTCAGCATTTTACATACCCACCGGCCGGCCAACCAAACCCTCCAGAAACAGCATTTTCACTGGATAGTTTTTGTGAAGGCCGGCCTCTTGACCGGCCTGCAAGCCGGCTGGTAGGTCGGCATGTGTATTCTAAGGTCCAGAGAGTTAAGTATAATGAAGCCTAAGCTCTAGCCGGCCGGCCAACATCCTGATTGTACTAGGCGACCTCAAAAATTCAGATTTCGCTACGCAAGTGCAATACTTCTCCGCAATTTCTCGGATCTAAGCTACAAAAGGACTTTTCCACTCTCTTCCTAGGGTATGCTAGGACGTGGAGAACATCAAGGAGGCTTGAGAGATGAATTCTACTTCAAGTTTTCATAATTTTTCTTTTAGTTTTTAGTTGTTTTCTATGTTTTCTGAGTTTTTAGTTCAAAGACGTTAGAGATCAACTAAAACCTCTTAGCTAGGGCTAAGATGTGATACTTTTGATGTGTTTTTTATGGATTGATGCAACCTAAGTTTCCTTTTCACGTTTTAATTAAAGGATTTAATTTAATATGAGTTTGAATAAAGTATTAGTTTAGATTTTGCTTTAATCTCTTGATGACTCTGGGCTCATGTGCTTCTTAGTGAATCTAAACCTACTAGCTTACCTTATTTTGCATTGATTATACTTGTATAGTTCATTGATCTATCATCGACTCCAGGTATGGTAGACTCTTTGATTGCCTTGTGTACAATGACACGATCTTCATGTGAAAACTCATTCAAACTAAAGTTCTAATCTTTTGAGATAATTTGAGATAGATGTTTACTGATTGATTTTGATTTAATTAGAGTTCTAATCATTGGTCGTAGTAAAGTCTAGTGACAGGATTTGATGAAAACTATGATTGTGAATCTCAACTAGATTGAAAAGAGGCTTGGCCTATACAATTGAGTGTGCCCAAGGCCTGAGCATTATTGTGGGAATCGAATCAATGAACAAGCAACTGTTTTAAATAAGTATTGATTGAACCGCTCCATATTCCGATCGAATAGAGCTATAAATTTGATTCCGATTGTATAGTGAGAGAGCTAGTTGTGTTGATGCATTGAAAATCATCAAAAGTGGATCCTTGGCACTCTAGTGCCTTTTAGACTATCGTTACCTCTCATAATCACTGTTTTACTCCAAATTACTATTTTGCAGATTTAGTTCTTAATATGATTTCGATTATAGGTTATTTTACATAAATTCTGAGAATATCTATTCCTTGAATCCACAAGGGCAAATCTCGAATCCACGAAAATAAAATCAAAATAAATCAAAGTTTTTATTAATAATGAACGAGAGATGTTTAGCAATGAAAATAAATGAGCTTAAATAACTTTAACAAACCGTAGATATGCATTAAAGAAGTACTAATCCAAAAAAGGAAACTAAATCAGAAAAATCACACAAGTTCGCACAGGACTGTCGGGCCTCGTCAGGCGACCGACGGCGACTAAAACTATCCAGAAACGTTCAGAGACTAAGTCTACAATTTGTCTACATTTCGGGCGACTGACCAGAGCCGTCGGAAAACCATCAAGCGATCAAAATTGAATGAATTTCTGCTACTTTTCCTTGATCTTTTTTCGATCCATGTGGAATAGAAATGTGCTTGATTCGCGCACTCTATCAGGGGTTCCTCCTCTACTATGGTAGACCCAAATTTTAGTCAGGTCTAGAAAAGTGAGACATAAACCCAACTCAATTTCTTAACGGGTCCAAAAAACTAGATTTAGACTCGATTAAAAATCGGCCAGGTCCATCAGGTACACATGGTATTGGATTTTCATGAAATATAGTGGAATTTAAAGGTTTTTCTCTAAAAAAACCAAATTAATATTAGCATTAGAATCTATCTTGATAATCTCAAATTTTGAAAATCAAATTTGAATGATGAACGGTTTATATTTTACCTTAACGAATGCGTGTGACGTAGAAAATCATGAATCACTTTATGGATGTCAATCTTCCAATGTAGGAAATCTCTGCCTGATCTATCTCGGTTGGAGGAGAGTGGGAGCTTCTCTTGTCAGCCCCAATGTAAAGCAGAGGGAGATGCATGTCCATGCCACATGAACCGCACATGCAGATATGCAGAGGAAATGAGAGATGAACTCTTCAGATATTAATGAAAAAATCTCACCAAAAAGAAAAATATTTAAAAATATTTATTGTAATTTAATTAATATATTTGAAGGACATAACGTCCTAGTGGGCCCCACCCATATTTAACACGTGATTGACTTTTCAGTGGCTTATCAGGATCACTCACATATATGTATATTGTAAAGCAGGATCTTGGATGACTTTACTGTGAAACCTTTGTTCCATCTAATGATTTTGCTTGACTTTATGCTTTTGGATGAGTTGTTGGGATTAACCTCCTAGTCTGACGGAGGATGGTTTAGATTTTTAATCACTTTCCTCGAATGAGATTGCATTAGGAGTTGCTTTGATTAGTCGATTTAGTTGTGAAGTAATCCATCTCCAAAAGCCAATTTTGCCATGCAACGTATTTCTCATGTGATATCTCCATTTCTCACTTCCCTTTATTTTGTCATTGCTCTCATGTTGTTGCATTCATTAAATATTTTCTTACATTGAGGACAATGTAAAGTTTTGGTTGAGGGGTGAGATTCCTAGATGAATCTAGCAATTTGTGACATTTCGAGCAAATTTTGTGGAAAATTTTCAATTTTTCTGAAAATTCAAAACTCTTCTAAAAACTTTGTTTCTATACATTCGAGATGATACAAGCATAAGAAAAGGAGATACAAAATGAGTGATGTTAAGCATCTTGAACTATCTCTAAGATAATGGTTTCTATGTGAGCTCTCCTATTTTTATGACTGATAGAAATTTTGAACACTTTTACACCTATTTCACATTAAACAATTCTCATGGTTTGAAAGGATTATGTAGATTTGTGGATTAACTAGGTTTAGATTTGAGGTGTTGAGGAACCAAGCCGAGGTACTTTGTCCATCCTTGTCCATGGGACAAGAATGAAAGATATGGATTTTTAAAAATCGTATTTAATGTGTATAAAAAGGAAAGAATGATAAAAATATGATGGAAATTTTTGAAAATGGCTACCAATTACCAACTGGGGGATGGTCTACCCATAACCAAAGCCGAAAAGGGAAAGTAGTGTGAAAGCCGTCGGAGGGACGGTAAGGCAAATACTTATCATAGGCTTCTTGTTGATCTGTACACTTTCATATCCCAAATCTAGCTGATTCATGAGGAAGATAATCCCGAAAATTCCAGAGATGAACATTCATTATGCACACTAGCTAGGTTAAATTTGTTTGGATTCTTCTATTTATCAATCAATCAAGGGGAATTCCATATGAACACTTGTTATGTTTTGAGAGTTAGGTTTTCAACTTCTATCACCCAATTTTTCTGATTTTTTTACTTGCATGTCTTGGAATGAATAGAAGCGTAATTTCTGAAGGAGAGTTAGGTTTTAGAGAATTGAACATGTTTCACGCACGTTTTGCTCGGGACTAGCAAAATGCTGGTTGGGAGGTGTGTTGAGCTCTTAAATGTGCATACTCTAACCCCATTTTATCACTAACTATGCTTGAATTACATGTTTAAAGACCTACCTAATGCATGGTTTTGTGATTGTAGGAATGAGAGAAAGACTTCATCAATTGGAGGCTTAGAAACCCTTTCTTACATACCTTGAAGATCAAAGGAGTAAATGACCAAAGGTAGAGCGAAAGTGCATTGAAGTTGAGGGAGGAAAAGCTGAAAATTCAGCATTTTACATACCCACCAGCCGGCCGGCCAAACCCTCTAGAAACAACATTTTCACTCGATAGTTTTTGTGAAGGTTGACCTCTTGACCGGCCTGCAGGCCAACTAGTAGGTCAGCATGTGTATTCTAAGGTCCAGAGAGTTAAGTATAATGAAGCCTAAGTCCAGCCGGCCGGCCAACATCTTGATTGTATTAGGAGGCCTCAAAAATTCAGATTTCGCTACGCAAGTGCAGTACTTCTCCGCAATTTCTCGGATCTAAGCTACAAAATGACTCTTCCACTCTCTTCCTAAGGTATGCTAGGACGTGGGGAACATGAAGGAGGCTTGGAAAATGGATTCTACTTCAAGTTTTCTTAGTTTTTCTTTTAGTTTTTAATTGTTTTCTATGTTTTCTAAGTTTTTAGTTCAAGGATGTTAGAGATGAACTAAAACCTCTTAGCTAGGGCTAAGAGGTAATACTTTTGATGTGTTTTTGATGGATTGATACAACCTAGGTTTCCTTTTCATATTTTAATTGAAGGATTTAATTTAATATGAGTTTGAATAAAGTATTAGTTTAGATTTTGCTTTGATCTCTTGATGACTCCGGGCTCATGTGCTTCTTAGTGAATCTAAATCTACTAGCTTACCTTTTTATGCATTGATTATACTTGTATAGTTCATTGATCTATCATCGACTCCAGGCATGGTAGACCCTTTAATTGCCTTGTGTACAATGACACGATCTTCATGTGGAAACTCATTCAAACTAAAGTTCTAATTTTTTGAGATAATTTGAGATAGATGTTTGCTGATTGATTTTGATTTAATTAGAGTTCTAATCATTGGTCGTAGTCAAGTCTAGTAACAGGATTTGATGAAAGCTATGATTGTGAATCTCAACCAGATTGGAAGGAGGTTTGGCCTATACAATTGAGTGTGCCCAAGGCCTAAGCATTATTGTGGGAATCGAATCAATGAACAAGCAACTGTTTTAAATAAGTATTGATTGAACCGCTCCATATTCCGATCAGATAGAGATATAAATTTGATTCCGATTGTGTAGTGAGAGAGCTAGTTGTGTTGATGCATTGAAAATCATCAAAAGTGGATCCTTGGCACTCTAGTGCCTTTGAGACTATCGTTACCTCTCATAATCACTGTTTTACTCCAAATTACTATTTTGCAGATTTAGTTCTTAATATGATTTCGATTATAGGTTATTTTACATAAATTCTAAGAATATCTATTCCTTGAATCCACAAGGGCAAATCTCAAATCCACGAAAATAAAATCGAAATAAATCAAAGTTTTTACTAATAATGAACGAGAGATGTTTAGCAATGAAAATAAATGAGCTTAAATAACTTTAACAAACCTTAGATATGCATTAAAGAAGTACTAATTCAAAAAGGAAACTAAATAAGAAAAATCACACAAATTCGCGCAGGACTGTTCGGCCTCATCAGGCGACCGACGACGACTAAAACTATCCAGAAACGTCCAGAGACTAAGTCTACAATTTGTCTACATTTCGGGCGACTAACCAGAGCCGTCGGAAAACCATCAAGCAACCAAAATTGATTGAATTTCTGCTACTTTTCCTTGATCTTTTTTCGATCCATGTGGAATAGAAATGTGCTTGATTCGCGCAATCCATCAGGGGTTCCTCCTCTACTATGCTAGACCCAAATTTTAGTTAGGTCTAGAAAAGTGAGACATAAACCCAACTCAATTTCTTAACGGGTCCAAAAAACTAGATTTAGACTCGATTAAAAATCGGCCAGGTCCATCAGGTACACATGGTATTGGATTTTCATGAAATATAGTGTAATTTAAAGGTTTTTCCCTAAAAAAACCAAATTAATATCAGCCTTAGAATCTATCTTGATAATCTCAAATTTTGAAAATCAAATCTAAATGATGAACGGTTTATATTTTATCTTAACGAATGCGTGTGACATAAAAAATCTTGAATCACTTTACGGATGCCAATCTTCCAATGTAGGAAATCTCTGCATGATCTTTCTCGGTTGAAGGAGAGTGGGAGCTTCTCATGTCAGCCCCAATGTAAAGCAGAGGGAGATGCATGTCCATGCCACACGAACCACACATGCAGATATGTAGAGGAAATGAGAGATGAACTCTTCAGATATTAATGAAAAAATCTCACCAAAAAGAAAAATATTTAAAAATATTTATTGTATTTTAATTAATATATTTGAAGGACGTAACGTCTTAGTGGGCCCCACCCATATTTAACACGTGATTGACTTTTCACATGTAACTCAGTGAGTATTCAATGATTGATAACAACCAGCCCACATTAATGCAGTTGTAAAAACTACCGTAGTTCATCTCCTTAAATAAAGAAGGTTTAGAGAGTTTGGACAGCAGTAGAATTTGCCATCCACACAATTTACAGTGTGTGTTTTCAATAGGGGGGAAGGTTTATAGTAAATCTCTCCTTTCATGGGTGATAAGTGTAAATCCATTTTTCAATGACGTGAGACGCATCTAATAAGATCTGACAAATCTTCCACCACCTTTCACTGCATTGCCGGTGAATCAACGGTTCGTCATTCAATGGATTTAACATTGGTATCAAAGCCTAAGAGGTGCGCCTCCATTACTTTTATTACTTATTCTCTTTTGTCAATTTTGTAGAGGTTTCAAACATACCCAAGTGGACAAATTTGGGGCCATCCAAGTTGACATCATTTATAGTCCATAAGACTGTCCAACCAGGCATATTTGGACCAGTATTTCTTTGGATAGATTTGTCAATTAGGTTGACTGTCCAAAGTGGGTAGTTTTGACTATCCACTTCTCTCCAATATTCTTTTATATATAAAAATAATAATAATCATCATAATGGTCCATTCTCTGGGTGTGCTGAAAGGGTGATCCTAGCCACTAATCTGGAAGCAGGTGATTAAAACCGCCTATCACCTGGTATATTGTTGAAAGAATCATCTTATGCATTTATTAATGAAATTGAATTAATCCATTGAAAACTTCTTTTATCAGTGGTAACAGTTCAGATATATAGACGCGTACAGAAACACGCATAAAAAAAGGTACGCCTAGAGTGTACAAAACATGAACATGCGTGCCATGAGCTTTAACACTGATACTAATGACCATTGTAGCCTAAAGTGTACGAAACACGTGCACCATGACCCACGATATTTGTGCCATGAGCTTGATCTCAAACACGTGTGCTTGTACCATTTTTTTATGTTCTGTACGACATCGGCAACGTTAGAACAATGGGCCCCATCATAAGGATCACATAGCACGAAGATCGGGCCAGATTTCTTATAAGGTGGGTTTCACCGTTGGAATTAATGGATAATCAACAATATGACTCAACAAATAGGTTTGGCCCACCTAGTGAGCGGATTAACATGATTTTAGAGAATGGCAATCTTCATTCTCCGGCCTATTGTTGTGATGGTGCTGATTTCCTAAAAAGACAAGGTGTGTTGATGGGAAAGATGACACTATAGCATAATCGTAAGTACAGTGCTTATGGGTGACCAGTCCTCCAATTAAAGTGCACATCTACCTGTCTCAATGTAAGTACTTGCATGGAAGCTTTTCTCTTGGCCTTTCTTTGACCGTGTGCATCAAGTGCTATTGGGGCCTAGCCATGGACCAATACTTGGAATGGCATCCAGTGTGCAATACATAATGCCAACCAGCACCTCTAATATATGAACTTAACTAGTGGGTGATGAGTGGTTGCTTGCAGGCTCCTCATCAAGGGCAAGCATATCGAGGATGTAAAACTTTAATCTGGCGGGCATTTAAGGAGATGATTGCAGGTGATTGTCCCATCTTTCGATGAAATGAAGCATGACGGATCAAAGTAACAACATTCATCGATATTGCGGGCCACGAATGTGTTGTGTTTTGGTCTTGAATATAATACTATAAATCATATCTCTATATCTGAGCTGAGCTGAGAAGGCAAACAGCTTGGATCACTCTTACTAACCTGTGTATCTGGTCAACCTCGAATCATCCTTCTAACCTAAATACTGACTTACTGTATGCGTCAATATTTATCTTATCTAGAAACTACCGTCGACCTGAATCGCCACCGCCATTGTCGTGGGTGAAAGACCAGGGACATGCCTTAAAAGGACGGACACGTCACTAGCCGTTACGAGGCTTAATCCACATCTCCGGAATCGTGCAATCTAGCGGGAATCTCTCCCGTAACCATAGCCACTATCATGGCCACGTCCAAGGCTCACGATTACTCCTCTGATGGCTATAAAACGAGTACTTCTACCTCCATGAAAGGTACACAATCTTAACTACCATCCGGCCTGATATATTCTCCTTGAGAATTCATCTGACTTAAGCATCGGAGGACTAACGGTCGGTCCTCCGGCCACCCTCCTAGTCTTCCTCTGTGTTGTGCAGGCTAGCAGTCTCCAAGTCAAAGTAATCTTCGTCAGTTGTTCAGAAATATGTAACAACAGATTGGCACCGTCTGTGGGAAGCTTCGACAAGGAAGTCGTGTCCTCACTTAAAGCTAAGAAACTATTCATCTCCAATCTTTCTTTTTCCATCCACACCATCAATGGCAGGAGGAAGAAAGAACAAGGAGAAGGCACTGGCGAGGGCCGGACCTTCTCGTAATCCCCAACATGAAGATACATACTCGGAGGGAGAGATCGATCCTCAACTCTTGCCCTACGCATTGGGGGCTCATCCCAACAGTTTGCTAAGCAGAGCGGACGACAATGGTCCCGCAATCGAGGGGCTCGAATATCCACTCTCGAAGAACAGATCAGCAGGATGAATCAGCATATGGGAGGCCTGGACGAAAGGTTCGAGGGGCTTTCTCAACAACTCAATGAAATTTGAACGATGTTGGATGGCCTGGCTTCGCCACCTCCTCCACCCAATCATCCATCATCGCACAGAGCTGGGGAGAACTCACGAGTAGACCATCATCCTCAAATGTCTCGCCAAAACAGAACTCAACCTTGGCACCAAGAAGAAGATGTCATCAGTCGAGCAACAACCGCTCGAACTCATCATGCAACCGAACTAACTCCTAATGATTTGAGACATCGGCTAGAAGAGCGGCGTTCAGCTCAGCAAATTGATGCCCCAGACCACGTTGAAGATAACATCCCTACGTGGGAAGCAGAATTAAGGAGCTCAAGGAGCGAATCGGTGACCTACAGCGGGCGCAAAGAACCAAAGCTCCTGTTAGAATTGACGCTCTCGTCAATTCAGCCGAATCCACATTCACCAAAGGAATATGATCAGACCCACTCCCGCCAAATTTCAAAGTGCCCCAGCTGAAGCAGTACAATGGTGTAGGTAACCCAACAGAACACCTCGAAAATTTCAGGGTTCGAATAGAACTCCTCGGGGTCAACGGTAACATCATGTGCAAAGCCTTCTCCTTATCCTTAACGAGCTCGGCCTAGACCTGGTTTTGGAATATGAAACCAAGGTCGATCAGCTCGTTCAGTCATCTTAGCAAAGCCTTTACGACTCAATTCATCGGTAGCACCGATCCTAGGAAACACTCGACTCACCTCGTGGTGATTAGGTAAAAGGACTATTTGGCTCGCTTCAATGCTAAAGTGGTGCAGATAGAAAACCTATCTCAGGAGGTGATGCTCCACAATATGATTGGGGGGGGGGGGGGGGGGGGGGGGGGGGGGGGTTCAGAGATAAAAGATTCTTATGGTTAGTCGACCAAGATCCCCCGCAGTCAATAGCAGAGTTTCTGGACCGAGCTCAGAAGCACATCAACGCTGAGGAGTTAATCAGAGCGCACCGTACATCAACAAAGAGGAAAGAACCGAAAGCTGATCATAGTTCCAAAAGGCGTAAAGATAATCATGCGTCTTCCAGGCAAGATAATGCTCCTTGAGAAACCAAGGCCAAGGCCTGCATGGGACGGTACACGCCGCTAAACACGATAGTCGATCAAGTATACCTGGCTTTGAAAGATAAAAAGACATTTACCTGACCTGCAAAGCTCAAAACTGATCCAGATCAAAGAAGCAAGTTGAAATATTGCCTTTTTCATAAGGACCACGGCCATAATACTAAAGACTATTTTGAATTGAAGAGGCAAATTAAAGGCCTCATTCAGCGAGGACTCATTCGCGAGTATATCGCCTAGAGTCAAGACAACCCGGGAGCAATAACTCAAGGCAATCCTCAAGAAAATCAGGTTGGCAACAATCCGGTGGAGGAAATACACACTATCGTTAACGGACCGACAAGATGAGATTCAGGAAACACACAAAAAGTTTATGCCCGCCAAGCTCGGACAACCGACTTCAGATACCCCGTCAATATAACATCTCGTCCTCTAAAGTTCTCAAAGGTTAGCACGCTAATAATCACCTTCACCGAAGAAGATGCTCAAGGTATCCTCCATCCTCATGACGACTCCCTCATCGTGTCCATGATTGTTGCCAACAAAAAATTATTTAAAATAATGGTTGATTCTGTGAGTTCGGTTGACATCCTCTACGCATCGGCGTTTGAAAGGATGAAGATCGACTGATCTCGGCTACATCCTGTGAATACAGCCCCGACAGGTTTCACTGGGGATAGCATAATGTCAGAGGGAGTGGTGACCCTCCCAGTTATAGCCGGGGAAGAGCCAAATAAAAACTTCTAATGGTGGATTTCCTCGTCGTAAATACACCATCAGCATACAATGCAATCATGGGTCGTCCCACTCTTAGGGCCCTTAAGGTCGTCATCTCCATATACCATCTGACAATGAAGTTCCCAATCGACGATGTGGTCGGGGTAGTCAAAGGAGACCAGCAAGAAGCCCGACGTTGTTAGAAGCTCTCTTTACGCGATAAAAGTCAAGTCTCCATCGTCTCAAAGACGACCTCCCTTGATCCAAGGGAGGACTCTGTGGAGAGGGGCTCAGCCACAGAAGACTTGCTCACAGTCCCCATCATAGATGGTGACCCCACCAAAGTGGTTCAAGTTGGGTTCCAGCTTAGCCCCGACCTCAGAACCAAAATTGTTGCATTTCTAAAAGAGCACGCAGATGTGTTCGCTTGGTCCCATTAGGACATGCCAGGGATAGACCCTAAAGTGATGGTTCATCGACTCAATGTCGACCCAACCTTCAAATTAGTTCAGCAAAAGTGCCGCATCTTCAATACAGAAAGATATGCTGCAATCAATGAAGAGGTCAACAAATTGTTGCAAGCGTGTTTCATCGAAGAAGTAAAATACCCTGATTGGCTCGCTAATGTGGTACTCATAAAAAAAGGCCAACGATAAGTGGAGGATTTTTGTAGATTACACTGACCTTAATAAAGCTTGCCCAAAAGACAGCTTCCTTCTGCTGCGTATAGATCAACTCGTCGACACCACAGCAGGATACGAGCTTCTCAGCTTTATGGACGCATATTCAGGGTATAATCAGATATGTATGCATGGACCAAATAAGCAGAAGACATCCTTCATCACCGATTAGGGTCTCTAATGTTATCGGGTAATGTCGTTTGGTCTTAAGAACGTAGGCGCAACTTACAAGCGCCTGGTCAACAAAATATTTTTTGCTCAAATCAGAAAAACAATGGAAGTCTATGTAGATGACATGCTTGTCAAAAGCTCAAAGTCAAAGACCCATGTAGACAACCTCCAGACAATGTTCAAAATACAAAATAAAAAAAAATTACATGAAGCTCAACTCGAGCAAATGCCCTTTTAGAGTTAGCTCGGGCAAGTTCCTCGGCTTCATGGTCCATCAGAATCAAAGCAAACTCCGAAAAGATAAAAGCACTAGTTGACATGGCTTCACCTTCATCCATAAGAGAAATTCAGCAACTCACCGGTAGATTTGCAGCTCTTAACATATTCGTATCCAGGGCTACCGACCTGTGTCTCCCCTTTTTTAAACAACTCAGGGGCTGTAGGGATACAGTGTGGACCGAAGAATGCGAAAATGCCTTTGAGGAGCTTAAAGCTTATCTCGGTTCACCACCACTGATGTCCAAACCAATCCGAGGTGATATTTTGTTCCTGTACCTGGCAGTTTCTCCTTCAGCTGTTAGTTCGGCCTTAATACGTGACGACCAAGGAACTCATCAACCAGTTTACTATATCAACAAAGTTTTGCTCGATGCAGACAAGATACCCGAACATCAAGAAGTTGGCATTAGCTTTAGTCACCTTAGCCAGGAGATTGAGGCCATACTTTCAAGCGCATCCGGTGGTGGTTTTGACAGATCAACCACTGCGGTAAGTCCTCCTGAAACCAGAAATGTCAAGAAGACTTAAGAAGTGGGCCATGGAGCTCGGTGAGTTTGACATCCAATATTGACCGAGGACTGCCATCAAAGGCCAAGCTGTGGCCAATTTCATCGCGGAGTTTACTAGCCTGCCAGCCGACCAAAGCTCAACTGGCGAACAAGGGACAGATGAGCCAAATGTTCTACCAACTGAGGAGACATCACAACCATCATCAGAACCAGCATGGACACTTCACGTCGATGGATCTTCCAACGCATAAAGAAGCGGTGCAGGTCTCATCCTAGCTTCTCCTGATGAGATACGCGTCCAGTACGCTTTGAGGTTTGGCTTATGTGCCTCAAACAATGAAGCAGAATATAAAGCACTTCTGGCAGGACTCCAGTTCGGTTCAGCAAATGGAATTCGAAGAATAAAAGTACACAGTGATTTACAAGCAGTGATTGAATAGATGATCAGGGAATATCAAGTAAAAGGAAAAAAGGTGATCGACTATCTTGCTAAAACACGTGAGCTCCTTTCCCGCTTTGAATATTATGAAATGGTGTGAGTCCTAAGGGAGAAAAACACCAACACCGACTCTCTTGCTAAGTTGGCATTGGTAGTCGATGATGAGCTCGCCAAGACGATTCCTATCGAGCTCCTACACATCGAAGTATATCTGATGAAGAATCCAAGCAGGTATGTCCCCTCGACACCACGTCGACCTGGATGAACCCTATCATTCGTTTTCTACAAAATGGAGAGCTCCCAGAGGACAAAAAAGAAGCAAAGCAGCTGAGTACAGATCTGCTCGATATACACTGGTTAAGGGTGTGCTTTACAAGAAAGGATTCTCCCTGCCCTGCCTACATTGCCTGAAACCCGACGAAGCCAATTATGTTCTAAGGAAAATTCACCTCGGCTGTTGCGGCAACCATTTAGGAAGTAGAGCTCTCGCGCATAAGGTCATTCGGCATGGATAATACTGGCCCACCATACAAAAAGATGCTCACCAAATTGTCTGAACGTGCGACAAATGTCAATGGTTCGCTCCAGTACCACACCTTCCGCCGGAAGAGCTCACACCGATGTCCGGTCCTTGGCCATTCGCATAATGGGGGGGTCGACATCATTGGACCTCTCCTCACTGGAAGAGGTCAGCTAAAGTACGTCATCGTTGCGGTTGACTACTTTACCAAATGGGCAGAAGTTGAACCCCTAGCCATCATTATGGAGAAGAAAACTATTGAGTTCATCTGGAAATCAATAATTTGTCAGTTTGGAATACCTCAAACCATAGTAACGGATAATGGGCGCCAATTTGACAACATGAAATTTTAGGACTTCTGCCAGGGGCTTGGAATAAAGAATGTCTATTCATCTCCGTATCACCCTCAAGTCAATGGCCAAGTGGAAGTGGTCAACAAAATTATCAAGAGTCATCTGAAGACTAAACTCGACCAGTGTAAAGGAGCATGGCCGGAAGAACTCCCCGAGGTCTTATGGGCATATCGGACAACAGCTCGAACGACCACTGACAAGACACCCTTTTCCCTAGTGTTCGGAGCTGAGGTTGTCATCCCAGTTGAGATCAGAATGCATAGCAACCGTACTGGACGTTTCCAGCCGGACGAAAATGAGAGTCAGCTACGCCTGAGCCTGAACTTGCTTGAAGAAGTCAAAAATAACTCTTGCCAAAAGGTCGCAGAATATCAATGGCGGCAAGATATTACAACTCGTAGTTCCGAAAATGACGTTTCAAGGTAGGCGACCTCATCCTTCGTAAAATTTTCAAAGAAATCAAAGAAAAGAACTCCGGCCCGTTTAACCCGTATTGGGAGGGGCCATTTAGAATAATAAGATCAGCTCAGACCGGGTCCTATCGCTAGAAGATATGGAAGGCCGACCTTTGCCACACTCATGGAACGCCGAGCATCTCAAAGTCTACTATCAGTAACCAGCTCAGTTCAGCTCGGGCTAGTTCGGAATGTAATAAGGTGTACGAATCCAAACGGAATACATGTAAGTTGCACCATAAACATCAATAAAGAAAATTTTCTTTCCAAACACGATGCAATGCCTACAGCTGGTCATCCAGTGACCCAGGGGTTATGACCTCAATTCATGAAGCACTCTATCCGAGTGTATAACTAGGCTAAGGGGATCCCGACCCTTACACAAGCCACATACGTCATTAAATGGCTACTCATGGCATAAAAAATTCTATAAGTATTCTAATGCTCCGAGCAGTGTATTCCTCGGCCATGGAATCGGAAGGGACACGTATGCCACAAGCATTCCAATAACCAAAAAGCAAAATACAAATTGCATAAATTGATTGGTAAACTAAATTATATTGACTTAGCAAAAAATTACAGTCGTTACAAAAAATAACAAAACGACATAATCAAACGGCTCCAGCCTCGGGTGCCCGAACCTCTGTCACCTCAGCTCCACCCTCGGGTGCCTAAACCTCTGTCACCTCGAGTACAGCCTCCGTTGCAATGATAGCCTCCCCTTCGATGACTTCGTCCTCATCAATAGGGGAAAGATCCAAGTCGGGGAAATGCTTCTCGACCAAAGAATGACAATCATCAAAACCATAGTTATAAACTTTTTCCTAGACTACCGTCATCTTCGCCAGCTCATCCTCTCTCTCCTTGATCTTGGATTGAGTATCCCGCAATAGCGCGGATGTTCGCTCGCCTCAAGTGCAAGGCTGCGATGTAGTAATAATTCTCAGTAAGACCAAGGTCAATCCTCAGGGATTGTCGTAACAATTCTAAACTTTATAATTAGGATAGACTAAACTCGGATTTGTATCGATGGATGGAATTTAAGAACATAAAATTATCTACTTTAAAACTAAATCAGGGAAATAAAACACTAGAGCACCAAAGATCCACTTATAATCATTCACAATGTCAATTCAAATCATTTAAGCCAATAACTCAATTGGAGTCAGAGTTCTATCCCTATCCTATCGGAATATAGAGCAATCAAATCATCATAATGCATCTAACATAGATGGATCATCCACTGATATGGTTTTCTTATAACAAGTAAGGTATTGGGCATATTTAATCACACAGCCCAATCCTTCACAAAACAATTGAGATCACATTTATGATTCTTCATCAAGTCTTGTCACTAAACTTGATTTAGAAGCATGAATTGAACTTTTATTAAACTAATATCAATATATAAACATCTATCTCAGATCAATCCCAAATATAAGAAATTATTCTAGTTTAATTCTGGATAACCACTTAGGAAACCTAGTTTGTAAGATCTTCTAAAATCCAACATATCATGATGGATCTAAGATCTCTACAACCCAAAATCCTATCAACAACACCCCATTGATCAATCTTAGTAAATCAAAACATCTCATGTAAGCATAATCACAAGAGATAGAAGATTAAACTAAAAATACCAACTTTATTTTAAACAATAATTATAATCGTTCATCAATAAATCCCAAATTACTTGAACTAATTCGAATTAAACATTGTAAACAACTATAAGCTTCACCACTTAGCCCTAGCTAAGAAGTTTAGCCAACCATGAAGAAGGTTGAATTAAAACTCAAAAGAAAAACTACTAAAAGCATTGAAAAACCATAAAAACCCTAGTTGAAGGAGTTGCGAACGCTCCACGACGATCCTCTCCACCTCCCACGACTTCCCAAGCCTTCTATGATGTCTTAGGAAGAGTGTGGAGGTGTCATTTTATAGAAAAAAAAACCACTCATTGCCTTAAATTATGTAAGAATTTACGCACTTACGTCGGTTGTCAGGTGCCTGACGAGTGTAGGTCGGGCGCTCGACCATATCACAAAATAGTCCAACAAGTTTGGTAACTTTTCTTTGCATTTCGGGCCCCCGAAACCTCTTTATTGGATGCTCGACGAGTCATCAGGCGCCCGACCAGTTATGGTCGGGCGCCCAGCGATGTTCAGAAAAGTTTCAGCAACAAACTAAAATTTTTATGAATTTCCGGCGCCCGATAAAGTGCTGGTAGGGCGCTCGAAGGCCAAAAGTATAATTTTCTGCTCTGCAGGGTCATCTGTTGAACTTTCAACAGTTTACTTTTCTAGCCATGCAGCTCTGCAATTTGACTTTTCTGGCCATTCCAGATCTTCAACTTAATTCCTTCAAGACTTTTTCTCCACTTATTTGGATCATCAAAGCTTGGTCTTTTAATTACTCCAAATCCTTCAAATTAGTATTAAATTCATGTCATCTCTCTCTTTTACCTATAAACACAAAAACAAGCATAAGTCCTTATTTTTAACAACTTAAACTATGCAATTGTGCTATGAATTGGGGTTCAGATATGCAAAATTCATGGCTCAACAGTGGACAGCTTAGCTTTCTCTTCCTCAGAACATTTAAGAGCTGCCTCCTTAGACTCTGCCCGATTCACGACAGACTGCCTCTCGGCCTTCTCCCCTATAATCACGTCCTCGGCCGTCTTAACTTAGACTTGGGTGACCTCCAGATCGGATCTTGCAACCTTCAGCTCTAATTGGACCGATTACAGGTCTTTCTTCATGGACAAAGCCACACAAACTGCATCCTTCGCCCGACCTTTATATTCGGCCAGAGCCCGATGCATCATAATCCCAAGGGTAGCATCCTAAAATAGGAAAAGTCTATAGAAAAATATATCTTTGGCAGCCTAACACAAAAGCAAAAGGATGTGCACACTCACCCTAATGCTGCTCTTGATAATCGAGCTCGCAAGGATGTCCGGATCAACCGCATCCAACACATCTAGATTTTCTGCTATGCAGTGGTTAGCCAAAGCATAGGAGCAGATGTCATCGATCCACGTCGGGTACCTCTCAAAAAGTGGTGGCATCGGAATCCTCGGTTCCTCAGGCCGCGGGAACACACGTTTCCTATTGGGATTACCAGAGGAGGAGGCGGGCGCTGACCTGGCCAAGGTCGCCCGAGTCGTAGGGCGCTCTGTAGCTATCGCCTCGATAGCTGGAAGACAAGAAGTCTGAGGTATGACTGCAATAGGAGGAAGGAGAGGCGCTGATTGCCCAGGTCCGCTGCAAGCAGCCTAAAGCCGTCGAGCGCCATCCTCGAACCGCGGCACTTGGGCCGCTTTCTTCCTAGGAGGCTGAGGAGATTCCTCTCTGGACAAGAGGTTAAGAGGAAGCTTCCTAACCCAAGAAGACTTCGGAGAATGATCAAACAATGAAGTCAGAAATCAACCAAGGTGCTTTAAGTATAGCCACAACAAAACACAAATTACCGACCCGCCTGGCGCACAGAGTCTAGGGTGATTAAGTTCTCGAAATCTCTCTCCTCCATTAAACAAGACCGTGCTTTCCTGATCCATTGTTCTTGGATCACACACAAGCTCGACCGAATACGCGCAAAGACTGTAAAAAAAAAAGAGAGAAGTCAGCAGTCGGGCAAAGAGACATGCTCGACCGGAGTTTTAGTAATGTTTATTTGAAATCAAACTTGTTGATAATGCCAATATGATATGGATGTAGTTAAAACATAAATATCAGCTTGATTCAAAACTTTTGTGGCTCACAAAAAGTTTTTATCAGTCATTCATCACTGTTTCTAGTAGTATGATCCACATGAGATTTGTATCTTCTAAAGTTTTGAAATATCATCCTAAAATGAGATGGAAAAACAGATGGACGGTGTTGATACATAAAAAAATACATCAAGATAGGCCCACACGGTTTGGGTAACACCCACTAAGCTATGGGTAATCAACAACTAACCCAATATGATAAATCCTCCTCTCAACCAAGCGGACGCGGATTCCCTGCTTTGGAATGAAGTTCCTGCGCTGGGATGCTAGGTGGGGCCCACCGTGATGTCTATGAGAAATCCACTCTGTCCATCCATTTTGTGATTTAATTTTAAGATATGCGACCAGAAAATGAGGCGGAGACACAACTCAAGTCGGCCACGTCAGAGGGAAAACTAGGAAAAGAGTTTCCTACCATTGAAATCTCCCTGGGCTCCACCTTGATGTTTATATTCCAAACCGTTTATAAATTCATTCCCACTGGGATGAAGGGAAAACACAGAAAAACCTAGCCATACAAATGTTTCAACAGTGGTCACTAAATCACCACTGTTTCCTCTTGTGTGGCCCACTTGAGTTGCCGATCCGCCTCATTTTTGGTCATGTATCCTGAAATGAGATCAGAAAACGGATGGATGGAGTGGATTTCTCACAAACATCAATGTGGGCCCCACTAGCATCCCAGCGCAGAAATTTCCGCCGTGTCCCACCAAAACTCCCCTTTCTTAAAAGAGGAGGTACAGAGAGGCGCGGATCGGCTATTCCCGGTGGGACTAGCATAAGGGGTGGTTTCAAATGTCTGTGGCCCCACCATGATATATATATATATATATATATATATATATATATATATATATATATATATATATATATATATATATATATATATATATGTGTGTGTGTGTGATTTATCCACGCCGTCTATTCATTTCTCCATCTGATTTTAAGGAATAAACCCAAAAATCAGACAGATCCAATCTTAGCTGAACCACACCAAGGTAAAACAGTGGGGATTGAACGTCCACTGTTGAAATTTTTTTAGGGGCCACAGAAGTTTAGTATCAAGCTAATATTTGTTTTTTCCCTTTATCTAGGTCTATCTTACCTTATCAACATGTTGGATGGAAAATAAACATTACAGTGGGCCCTAGGAAGATTTTAATGGTGGACGTTCAACTCACACTGTTTTCTTGTGGCGTGGTTCACCTGAGATCAATATCTGTCTGAAGTTTTGGTTTCTGCCTTAAAATTAGATGGAGAAATGGATGGACGGCGTGGATAAAACACATATATCATGGTGGGCCCACAGACACTTGAAACCACCCTCTTATCCGCGCCTGTACTTCCCGAAATCAGATTGGGTCTATATCCTTCTCTTCAAAACCCTTCCTCGTCTCCATATCCGAATGCCTCTCCGGATTCGGTCTATCCTTCTTCTGAAACCGGTTCCACCTCTACTGTTCCAGCTAAGGAAGTCATGCCAGAGGTAAGAGAGAGATCGGATCTTCTTCTTTTCTTATGAGTTTCGTGAATACCTCAAATCGTAGAATCCAGTTCATCCTTTGCACCTTAGCCTAGAATGATCCAAGATCTGAAAATTGGACGGATCCGACAATCTTAACCTGGAAACAATTACCCTTTTAGAACTGCTGTATGAACAGATCTGGTTATCGCGATCCACCATTATAAAAACTAAATCAATTATTTTTATTTTTTTTTACACACCTGAACTGTTAGTACACCCACCTTGTTGGGGTATGAACTATTGTTGAAACGTGGTTATCTTCACTCAAGTTTACTACCACTTCTTGGGGTGTGGGCCCAGGGCTCATGAGCTTAGACATAAGCTTCAAATCTAGGTTATCTTCACTCAAGTCTACAACTTAGATAGTTAGATGATGACATTCTTATTATTATTATTTTTTTTTGTTTTATATTCTAAAAGCTGATATACTCTTTTATCTTTATTACGGAAGCTACAGAGATTGGTAGGTGGGAGAAAAGCATTCATTCCAACATGAATCAGATCAATTCAGCTCAACAGCTTGTTGATTCCTTGTTAAATGCCGGAGATAAGCTTGTTATAATTGATTTCTATTCCCCTGGTTGTGGGGGTTGCAAAGCTCTGCATCCTAAGGTAATTGATGTTTTTTTAACATTTTCTAAAGCTAATAACAAAATCCCAACATGGTCAATTTGTGTTAGAGATTTATTACAAACTTCCTTTTCTCTCTTGTTTATAGATCTGTCAGATTGCGGAAATGAACCCGAACGTGCAATTCCTTCAAGTCAATTACGAAGAACATAAATCCATGTGTTATAGTCTCAACGTTCACGTACTACCCTTCTTCCGCTTCTACAGAGGCGCGCAAGGTCGTCTATGTAGCTTCAGCTGCACCAATGCAACCGTAAGATTCATTCATCATCCTTCACGCACACAAGATTGTTTTCAAGAACAGACCCTTTTTACATATGACCAGATTGGCTACTTCTTGTGGATTATAGCTTCTAAAGTTCCATTCTTCTACTGCAGATCAAGAAATTCAAAGATGCAATGGCTAAGCATGGTGGTGAACGTTGCAGTCTCGGACCCGCAAGAGGTCTAGAAGAATCTGAGCTATTGAATTTAGCTGCTAAAAAGGAACTTCGTATTCATTTCCCATTGAGATCTGCGACTGGAAATACAGAGGATTTTGTTTTATTCAATAAGATTGAAGAAGAAGAAACTGCAGCATTGGCAGTATGAAGCTCCTAACGATGCCTAATCGCAATTAGGCGTGGAGGAAAAACAGCTTCTTGATTTTTATTTTTATTTTTATTTTTTGAGCTTCCCATGAGAATGGGCTTATTGTTTTTTGTTTAAGCCCGTGCGCTTGGTGATGCAGGACAGCCCTAAATATGATGCATGCTCATGATCACAATTATCCAGCGGAAGTAAAGCAATAATAATAATGAAATATAGCATTAATCATCATAAACTAAGAAAACCAGAAAGGAAACATGCAATGGAATGGGCCATCATCACAACCATGGAGTATGGGATTCAATTAGTGCATAGGTTGGATCTGGCGAGGGATGGAACCTCCCGATCTTGCATGGCTATACCCAATCGATCAATGAGGATCACTAGTCCGAAGAACTAGGAGGTGTCTCGGATTAGGGATTTGAGAATTTTGGGATTTAGGGTTTGGATCAATTCTCAAGGTTTAGATCGTAGAGAATAATCAAAGCAGAAGTTTGGAAGGATAATAAGATAAAATACCTGGAAGAAGTTGAAGGGGCTCAAGAAGAAATCAGAAGAAGAAGATCAAGAGAATAGAAGAATCACCATGAGAGAGAGAAGAGGCGGAAGGAAGCTCAAAGAGGCTTTCATTAATCAATAATCAAGTTAATTTCGTGTTTAGGGTCTAGCCCACTTAAATAAACAAATAAAACAAGCAAAAGTACTAAACTACCCCTAAAGTAAGCAAAAACGCGTAAATAAGCAAAACTGCGGAAAAGTTCGGGCGCTCGGTCGGGCGCCCGAAGTCGTCCAAAAACGTCCAGAGAGTTTCGGGCACTCGAGAGGCTAAGTTCATGCGCCCGAAGGCAATGGTCGGGCGCCCGAAGACAGTGGTCGAGCGCCCGATGCGCGCTCGAAATCTTCAGTTCTTCAATTTTCCTTCACACGTGCCCTCCCTGGATGGGGTCTTCTATGTATCTGATCACGTATGGAGGGTCATCAGCTCCTCAATAGTCGCCTATCCACAAGGATGGTACTTGTGGATGGCGCTTTCTTCGTTGGTACACTTGAAATGGTCTTGTGTCCTCATCACTTGGTTATTTTTATCAATGGATGATCATAGCTATGATGAAAGAGGTTTCAATGTCCTTCCATGCCTTCTCCTTTATTTTTTATTTTTTTGGTATCATTGGGGTGTTCCCTTAATGATGCCTTATGCCCATTGAATCAAGTTACTCACCAAAAGAAAAATACAGGGAAAATTTTAACTGCCAATGATATCTAGAATTGGAATAAGCCAAATTGCTGAAATTAACTTTGGTATGTAATAGAAATTAGAGATCAAGATCATCTAAGCCTCACCCAACTAATTAGGAATTCTTTTTTCGCATTCTACTTCATCAAGGGCTATAATTTCAATTAAATTGTAGGTCATTAAATCTTTTCTTACTACCTTCATTCTGGCCCTTTCGAGCCTTTTCTTTGCCTTCACTTGCATGGACTCATTCCAAACTGCCACAGTCCTTGGTCTTCGTTGCATAGGACCAAGCCATCAAAGTGTATTGTCTCTCATTTTATTACACATTGGTGATAATCATAAATTCCCTTGTTTCCCTCTGTTTCTACTGTTATACATGTCTTGCCGCTCATCCATCCCACTGTCCTCATTTTAGCTACACTCATCTCATGGGTATATTCCTTGGCTGCCTAACATTTTATGCCATAATGCATAGCTAGTCTTATAGGACAAGATTTCTTAAGATTTATTATACTAAATTTCTGTTGGTAGAATTGAATCCACTCATTTTGGGGGCGTTAATTTTGATTTCAGACCTGCAGTGGAGTGTGTGTGGTGAAACACTCAACGTTGCATGGTTTTCATTCATTTCAGCTTTTACCGTTTAGTAGGAGATTGTCTTTCTAACTTTTTTTCAAATAAGCTATTTTTATGTGCTTGTAATTAAGGGCCGGATTGTGTAGATATGTTATGGGAATTTTTACAAAATACTACCAAATTAATAAAGAATTTATAATATACTACCTGATCCAGAGAGGGTTTAAGAAAGCTACCTCATTAATGCATATAACCATCATTCCAAGACCTTCCTGGTGGGCATGCGAGCAAATGGGTAGGGTAGGGTAGGGTAGGGTAGGGTAGGTGCTCGAGTGGGGCCCCACCGTGATGTTTATTTGAAATCAGAAATCTCTATCAAGTGCATCCCCACATGTTAGGCTAAGGGCCGAGCAACCAGATCCCTACGTGATTTAGGTAGACCACATGGCTGAAAAGTGTACAGGAAAATACTCTGGCCTCTAAATTATTTCCATTAGTATAGCCCACATAAATCAGGCAAGGATAAGATTTAGGTGGGCTGAGCAATCAGATCCCTACGTGATTTAGGTGGACCACACGGTTGAAAAGTTTACAGGACAACACTTGACCTCTAAATTATTTCCATTAGTATAGCTTGTTGGAGAGTTCTCATTCCATTAGTATAGCAATGAACGGGCCCGACCTGCTTCCTCTGTTTCCCATGATTTGGTAAGAGAAACCTTAACCCCTAATCTTAGAACTAGTACATTATAGAATTACCAGCACTCCGTCGGATTTTAAAAATAAGGCAGATTCAAAACTCATGTGGGCCATACCAGCAGTAGAGGTTTCTGTTCCCACTATTTTGTTCGTGTGGCCCACCTGAGTTTTGGATATGACTGATTTCTGTAATCCTGTCAACGAGTGGATTTATCACAGACATCTATGTGTGCCCCACACAGTTCCAGGCATTGGTATAACTGTCTGATTTTCAGTTTATATTCTACCTGCACTTTGCCCCTAATGCAAAACTGAAATATCCTTGTTTCGAGAACTTACTTCATTGCAGGCATTGGAGGAAGCAGCATATGGAAGAGAGAGCGGAGCAATGTTTGATGAGGTATATTCTATTATGTGGGGCATTCATTTTGTACAAGTGAGGCATGATCAAAAGGGGAAGAACATGAACTAGTCACGGTTGACTAGATCTTTGGACTATGGGCCCCACTTGTTCAAATTAGAAACACAATCATCTAACTGAAAATTGAATTATCCACACTTTCCATTCATTTTGAATTACTGTTTTATGGTATGAGCCCAAATTTTTTATCAGTGTGTCCAATCACCACTGTTCCGTAGTATGATCTACCTGACATTTTTTATCTATATGAAACATGTATAGCGCAAGGATGCCTCTCTATTATACTAGAGGCATATTTAATTTCTTTTCTAATTACTTTCATATTTGTGCGCAGGACCATGAAGTTACTATCATCTGTGGTAGAGACAAGATCGTAAAGACCCTCCTTTGCCAATGTGGCAAGATGCTTGAGTTCGAGTACAAATCCTCTTGTCCATGTGGCTGCATCCAGTACCGCCGCAAGCAGAAGTGAGAGAGATATTTAATTCATATGGATCTATAATTTTTCTTTGGGATGGTTTGTTAGATGTGCTGTTTCTTGCATACTGTTTCTTTAGATGTTCAGGAGATTTTGCATCATATCAACAGCTTCCATGATCAAACTTGTCATCAAAATTACACGGTTGCTGATGAGAAACATGGCCATCTTTAGCAAAGGCAACAACCTTGGCGAACATCCGTTTGATTAATGTTGCCTTGCTGACTAATTTCTCCTTTTTCTTATGAAATTCCGCGCGCCCTTTCCAAAACAAAAGTGAACCAACCTCACAAAACACTTGTGAGTACGTGAAAGATGTCGATGATACAACAATGGCATATGAGAAGCATGCTCATGAACAAGGTTGCTACAAGTAGTAATTTGTTGTGCATCTCGTTTAGCCATTTTTCATCCTTTTTGTAGTCCTCTTTGTACGTACCAATTGCATGGAAGTCGTTTCACTTAAAACTGATCACTTCCTCTCTTGCTTGTGTTTGGCCTCTCTCACATCCTTCATTCTGAAGGATTTCACCGATTTCCATGTCCCTTGTTTCACTGAGGCCATGCACTAATACATCAAGGGTTGTGAAATGATGCTCATTAATTCTGGGCATTTACATCCAAGCCGTCTTCTTCTTCTTCGAGAAAAAGCTTTACCATCTGAATACAAAAGGAAAGAGCAAACATCAGTGATAAGCATGTGTTTCATGCTTGAGTTTGTTAGGTTTTCGAAATATATTAGATAAATCATTAGGTTTTCGAAATATATTAGATAAATCATTGAAGGAGTTACCAGAGTAACTTCGTGATGGTCTGTGCTGCAGATCTCAAAATTGAGATTAGAATTTCATTAAGAAAATACTTATAAACTTGAGTTATGTGATACTACTCTAGCAGGCACTCATATATTGTGCATGTGGCATACATTAACTGAAATTGAATTGGTTGGGCTTGTTCTTCGTTTCTTTTGATAGCTAGGCAGATCGTCTCTACCCGATTGGCTGTGTAAATCCTAAAAAAAAAAAAAACTGAAACTGAATTGACTAAATTGTAGAAACCTGTGTCTCTAACTTGTCCCAGGATCAGATTGGATGAACATTCTAGCTTCTGATTAGTGGAAGTTGCCTGTTGAAATGGACCATGGATATTTTCACGTTTTGATTATCTGATAAATGTCGACCAATCTGTAGAACAATAATCAAATAACCATAAATTTTTTGAGCCAAGAAACATCTAATCGGTGACCCATAATTTGGATGGTTTAATTTGACTTAATTGCATGCGAGTATGCAACTTCAAAGTAGTTTCTAAGGGCCTGCTTATCATCCACCACACTCAGCTAGAGTATCAAATTCTTCTCTATAAATTTTGGGTTTATAGAGATATTTTGAAAATTCTTAATTAGTTAGTGGTAAGTGTTAGAAGTTTGAAGTTCATTAGAATAGTGGTTAAGCCTAGAAATCACACTAGGGTTTCTTTAAGTTTTGATGTAATATATATATATATATATATATATATATATATATATATATATATATATATATATATATATATAACCCTACTTAGGGCCCACCAAGTGTTAGAGTAATGCTCACACACAACTAGTTGGACATTGCATTTTCGTCCAACTAGCTGAGTATTTAATGAGAAAAAGTTCTCCATAAATACACCTACATTAAGGTATTTCGGGGTATGTGTCATATGCAATAAGATGGAACTATGTCAAAGATCCAGGCCATTCATCAGTTAAGGTCCACTAAGTTGAAATCATGTTCTAAAAATTAATAAATTTCACTGATAAGGCAAGCACACGTGAATGTTGAATATGGACCATTAGACTATTTTATTAACAAACCACTTTTTTTTTATAAGTGTTTCACATGCTTGAATGTAAGATAATCATGTTTGCTTTTTTGCTGCTAGCATTTTGACAATGTACTCTATCTAATGAACGGATACGATCTTTAATATATGAGTAATGTGGTCTAAATATATGACAAGTCAAGCATTCACAGTCACATTTCCAAATTTGGATGGCTTTGCCAAGACCAGGCGCATTACTTTCGCCCATGGCATTACTTTCACGGACTTGGCAAGAAATACTTTAACTGGAGGAGAACCACATCCATCTCGTGGGCCATCTTTTGTTTGGATTGGCACTCAAAACTCAGGCAGATCCGACACTGGGGTGAACTACACCATGGGAAATAGTTAAGATAGGAGGCTTAACCATTAAAATCATTCAAATTATGTGCAGCCCATGTAAATGTATGGCAATGATGATTATGCAAAATCAACTCCAATCAATAGACGCCGCACTAAAACTTAGGCCTGGGCCCAAAAATTAAAGTCCATCAGTTATTCAAGTGGACCATACTAAGGGAAACAGTTTGGAGGGTGATTTGTTTGCTATACCCTTTGTTCCAATCGTTTGGCCCACCTGGATAATGGTTGGGACTGATTTTCAGACACTATATGCATCTTGGGGTGATGCACCTAATGGTCGAAGTGGATTTAACGTTAGCACTACAGTAGGACCCACCGAGCCCTCTCCTCCTTTCCTACATTTAAGTAACTTTTCCTGCCCTCTAGCATTAACAACTACACCATAAATTTTCGCTGGCTGTTTGTTTTCTGGAAGAGGTGGGAGACGGATGCCCGCCCTTTATTTTTTATTGGGGCCCACCATGATTTTTATGCTGGATCCACTCCGCCCATTAGAAGTGCAATCTCATGCAGGAGGAGCCAGAAAAGAAAATTCAGGCTGACCTACAACTCAAGTGGGCTACACCAATGGAAACCAATGGAAACAGTTGGAAAAGAGATGTCCACCCTTTATTTTTACAGGGCCCATCATGATGAATATGTGAAATCTACTCCAACCATTTGATGTCTCACAATAGTGTAGGTTTGCATCCTAAAACTCAAGCCCATACATGATTCGAGTGGGCCACAGTGAGGAAAATATTTTAAAGGGTGAAACTGTCCCTACACACTGCTTTCAGTTGTGTGGTCCACCTGAACCATGAATGCAAGTAATTTTTGAGCCCTAGGTTTAACATCGGGTGACCTAGCTAATCATCTGGTGGATTTCATATTAACACCACTGTGGACCCCACACAAGCAGTGGTTCCTTTGCCATGCAATAAGTGACGGTGGCATTTATTACATTTATCAGTCGTGGATTACAAAAACTAGTTGGACCGTCCAACTAGCTGTGTGTGAGCATTTCATATATATATATATATATATATATATATATATATATATATATATATATATATATATATATATATATATATATAACCCTTCTTGTTGAACCCTACTTAGGGCCGACCGTGACATTTATTTGACATCCAACTGTTCATAAGGTCATATGGACCTGAATGAAAGGAAAGCATAAATATCAGCTTGATTAGCTTGATTCGGAGCTTCTGTGGCCTCCAAGAGGTTTTCAGTGGTAGGCATTCAATCCCCAGTGTCCTGTGGTATGGTCCACTGGATCATTCAATATGCCTCAATTTTTTTTATCTCACGTTCAAAAATAATTTTTCAAAATGAAAGTACAGCGTGATAAAACAAATACATGAGGGTGGCCCTGTAGAGGCCCTGACATGATCGTCCGTTTCTAACTAGCCCCGGTGGGATAGTACCAATGAACGCATGATCGCTTGATGTACACGTAAAGCAGGGGATAATAATGACCATAGTTGAACCTTCCTGGGGCCACCATGATCTTTGTTTCCAATCCAACCTGTTCAGAAGGTCACACAGACTTTGGTTAAGGGGGAAAATATCAGTTTAATCCAAAACCTCCGTAGCCTTAGGAAGATTTCAATGGTAGGCATTCCCCATTTCAATGGATTACCCTCATTTTTTTGGCTCATGCCCCAAAGTGATATCTCCAAATGGATAGACGGTTTGAATATAACACATGCATTATGGTGGCCCACATAACTTGGTGACATCAACACACCAAACAGCTTAGTTTGTGCACATATGTGTGTACATATATGTCCATGTATACATATATGTATATGTATAAACATCGCACCAATTTTCGGGAGAACTCCTGAGCACTTTTTAACAACTCATCACACGTGATGTAAGCCTGAAATCTGAACCGTCCATGTGATGCAGCACCTCAGACACCCCTTACGGCCCAACTTTCAACCTAATACAACACTCGGTGGGTCGTAGCACAAAGAGAGGCATATCGAGTAAGGAAAATGTTTCCTTTTTCCATGGCCCACCACAGTTCTGGATCAAGGTAAAAGTTAGGCTGTAAGGTTTTTTTGGGGTGTTGCACCACATGGACAGTTCAGATTTCGGGTTCACATCACGTGTGATGAGTTGTTAAAATGTGCTCACAAGTTCTTGTGAGAACTAGAGCTATACACAAGTCAAGCTAGCTCGGTTGGCTCACTCGACTCAGTTTGGATGTTGGGTTCAAGCCGAGTCGAGCAACTTTTTTCCAGCTCGAAGATTTTTTAGTCGAGTTTGAGCTGACCCTGGCTCGCTTTGATGCGACTCAAAGCTCGGTTTGTGTTGACTCGATTCAAGTTTGACTCGACTAACGTAGTTGGAAAGTAAGGTTTTTTAGTCTAACATCGGATGTGAGCAAATGAATAAAAGAGAAAGTTGTTTATAAAAGCAGCAGTAAGGGGTGTAACAGGCTTGGGTTACCTTTGAGCCCGGTTTTTTAATTGTTTTAAGCCAAGCTTATGGGTTGTGCCTATTCAAATTTTGGGCTTTTCCAGCTCGAACTTGGCTCGAAGTGGCTCGAACTCAGCTCGAAAGCTCAACCGAACTAAGCTAAGCATATTTTCCAACTTAATGGCTGAGCCGATCTAAGCTTGAGCTAGGATTGTCTACTGGTCGAGCTGAGTCAAGTTAGGCCCAGCTTGATTTGGTTTGGCTCAGTGTACAACTCTAGTGAGAACTAGTGTGTGGATGACCATTCCGAGAGAGAGAGAGAGAGAGAGAGAGAGAGAGAGGGGGGGGGGGGGGGGGGGGGCATACGATCCAAAACTCCGGTGGGCTGTACCAGAGAGGGGCAAATCAAGGGAGGAAAATGTTTTCTTTTGCTATGGCCTATCAAAGTTTTAGATCAAGGTAAAAGTTGGACCCTGTAGGTTTTTTTTGCTGCTACATTATGTGGACGGCTTAGATTTTGGGCTCACATCAAGTGTGATGAGTTCTCAAATTGTGTGTAAAAAAAGATAGGTGGAATGACACCACCTGAAACTTTGATAATCCAACAAACATTTCCAAGGGCGCCGCAAAAATATTGGGCCATGCCTATCATACGAGCTCCCTACAAAAGCCTCACAAAAATAAACACAACTGCCCTCTATACACTACCAAATCTACATATGACCAATATTCGTAGATGGTCTCTCTAAACAGCAATACATCTATGTGTGTATGGATAACATCCAACCTACTAAGTGCATGTGACATCAAACCCTACCAAAAGGGGGTTGGTAGGACCTTTGGCAAGAACAGATGTCACCGCGCGTTTAGACTGGAACCCAGGTCGCGTACTCCAAATTACCAAGTAAGCAAGCACAGAGTTGGAATTCAATGGCTCAAACCATCTCATATTGAAGGAGGATGAGGGTTCTTATCCTTGCACGACAATATACTGGGTAAAGGTGGAGGGACACTCATAACTTACACTATAAACAGCCCCCCGTGAGAGAATATATTACCGGTGACAAATTTGCTACTTCCGGAATTCGAACACAGGACCTTCGGATTTAATACCATGTTAAATCACCACTTTCTCTAAAAGCTCCATGTTAAATCACCACTTTCTCTACAAGCTCGAGCTGTTGGAGGATGGCGTATCAATGTATATCAGGGACTCTAACATCTCAAGCCTCTGAATGACCGTGTTTTGGTTGCCGAAATCGAGGAGAAAACTGCCAGTGATTAATTTGCTATTGACAGAAGCAACAAAGGATCGAAGCCATCCATCGGGACGGTGGTCGCTGTGGGTCCTGGTCCTTTTGACGAGGAGGGCAGCAGGAAGCTGCGGTCCGTCACCCCTGGGAACAACGTTCTGTACTCCAATATATGCCGGCAATGATTTCAAGGGCGCTGACGGTTCCGACTACATTGCATGTGATGGCCATCCTCTCATAAGCGGACGCCTTATGTTGCATCATAGATTAACAGTAGAGATTTTAGAGAAGTGTTGGCATATGTCTAATTGTTGGAAGGTGTATTTCTTTCCGATTTCAAGGCATGCATCAAAAAAAGTGTATTCATTTATAATTGCATCCAGTAGTGGCAAGATGATCAACGTATGTTGGATTAGGTAAAAAAAAATCTTTTTTTCCAAGCATCAGGGAGAATGAAAAGTAAATGGCAATGACTGTGGTTAATATAACGCACGACCTTTCGAGTCCTGTGATGCTAAGAGGGCATGGTAAGGTGAACACCATCTTCGCATTCTTCACCGGTTGTTCTCAAGTCCACAAGAAGAAATAAAGAGATAAAGAAAAATAATTCTGAAAAAATTATAAGATAATTGATTAAATGCTAAAACCAGAATTACAATGCAGAGAAATAAGAAGCTAAACCCAGAGTATCATACTTCAACTCGAACTAAAACTCTTAGAAATCCTGACTTACTATGAATAGTAAACTTATTATTTATAAAAGTCTCTCAATTCTACTAAAACTCATGATTTTCGGCCAAAAATAGAGAGTTTCAAATTCATCCAACCATGTTGTTCTATTAAATTTTCCAAGCCCTTTAAATGTTGGGCACGACTTCTAAAACCCTAGGGATCAAAAGATATAATCGAAACAAAAGTAATTATTTATAATCAAATCAAACTAAAACTAGCCTAACGATCGTCGATCTAGTCGAATCTTACAATTCCAGCATGGGCAATCCCACATAGTGGGTTGGTTGGCTAAAGTAGCTTGAGCTACCCGAATAGTATATATTATACGTCTCGTAACTCATCCCGAATTGTAAAATATGACTGTTTTACAGTCCTAATGGCTTGGATCACTTCCAACCTTAATCGGTCTCCCTCTAGTCCATCTGAGCCATGAAATAGTCAGAGACCCACAATATACCACAAAAGGAATAATCGTGGTCAAGTCAACAAGACAGTTATGAGGACAGGTGGCAAAGATGGAAAGATCATACCAAGTAAAGCATAAAAAATTCTCGATCATGTGATCAACTAAGGTTATAAATACAGAAGGAGAGAGAGAGAGAGAGTAAATGACAAAGGATAGCGACAGCCATTTCTTAAACATGGTTACTCGAAACTGATCTTAGAACCTCCAAGAGTAATGGTGGGCCTGCCGATCACCCTCACTCCCATTACTCACCCTCACTCCCATTACTCACCCCTCTATATTCAAATGCGGAAAAAACACATTAAGAAATGTTCAAGTGCGCTTAGTGCATGGGAATCCCATGCACCAGATTGCATCATGACTCTATCGCATTCACATCATCTATTGGGAAGTGGATTAGGTGTTACCCTTTACCATGACAGTGGGGCCCACCTTGGTGAATTTGTTACATATCCACGCAGTTCATCTGTTTTTATATATTATTTTAGGGCGTGGTCTCAAAACTTAAGCACATCCAAATCTCAGGTGGACCACGCCACAGGAAACAGTGGTGATTGAATGCCCATCTTTAACAACTACCTAGGGCCCACCGTAATGTTTAGTTTCCATACAACCTGTTGATAAGGTCAATCAGACCTGGATGGCGGGAAAATGCATAGATCAAGTTGATAAAAAAAAAAAAAATAGCCCACAAAAAGTTTTCAATCGTCAATCACCACAGTTTCCCATGTTGTGGTCCACCTGAGATTTGAATCTACTTAAGTTTTTGGATCAATTGCGAAAATGAGATGGAAAACAGATGGACAGCGTGGATATATACAACACATTTATCAAGGTTAACCCATTTGGTCAGGGTAACACCCACTAACGTGTTATAATTACCCGGGTAATAATACCTAACCCTCCTCCATCTATCTACACCGTCCATCTTGTTCAGTCCACAACAACCAGGTGGTCATTAACATCAGGGCAAACGATCATCGCCATCCACTGACTGTATAATATGGATCATCCACTCGACCAATCGGACAATCCGGGTAGGAGAGCGGAAATTGCATGTGCCGGGGCACAGAGATATATCTGTGCATGGAGCTGTGTGGAGCCCAAAGTAATGTTTGTGACAAATCCACTCAGTCCAACTGTTTTTAAAGACTGTAATAGAGTAGGATTCTAAAAATTTGGAAGATTCAAAACTCAGGTGGGCCACCACAAATGTAATAGGGTAGGATTCTAATAATTTGGACCGTCCATATTCTAAATAGCACTATTTAAAAAAAAAAAAATCATTTTCCCATTATCATGCTTCCGTAATGATCTTAACCTTTGATTTCCATAGTGAAGCTACCATTGCAGTGTGACTAACGGGTGGGTGTACCAACAATGGGGGAGAAAATTTTTGCTATACCTACTAGTTACCTACGCTAGCTACACCGGATGTATCAATGACCCAACTTGATGTATGTGTTGTATCTACGCCGTCCATACATTTGGTGAGATCATTTTAGGGCATGGCACAAAAAATGAGACAGATCCAAAGCTCAAGTGGACCCAGCACAGAAAATAGTGGGGATTGAACCCCAACCATTAAAAACTTATTGAGGGCTACATGAGCTTGAGATATACGTCATTTTTTTTTTGTTTCATGCAGTAAAATGATCTTGCCAAATGGATAGACAGCGTGGATACAACACATACATCATGGTGGAGTCATTGCTACAGCTGGTGTAGCTAACTCGTGGGTGTAGCAAAATTTTTCTCCAATGGTGGTGCGTACTAACCCAGGAAAAACAAAAAAATAAAATAAAAAAATGCACCCAAAATAATGCATACCCCTTTCTTTGTTCCCTTTTTCCTTTTAAGGGTCCACTCATCTAATAATGCATTAATCTGTTGGTTGTGGACCTTTGGGGGCCCACTTGTGGGCAACCACTTGTGGATTGGGACCCATAGGGAGTGGATCGGGAACCATAGGAAGTTACCGCATCCTTTTCCTTCAGGGAATTTGATTTTCAAATTCCGGAGGAGGTTAGATGAGATAAGGATAAACCTTATCTCATCTCACCATCTTATCCCTTTTATCTCTCGTATGAGTATTATAAAAGGGATAGTTCTCTTCCGATACAAAACACGAAAAAGGAAAAGTATTAGTGATATACGGAGAGAAAAGAGAGGAATAGGCTTTGAGAGTTCATTTGGTCCATCCATCAGATCTGAGCCATAGATTTGATCCGGGGACCATCTTCACCGTAGGATCAAAGGGGTGATCAGACCCATTTGTTCCCGTAGCAGATAGGCGGACGGCTGGATCACACCGTACATCCTCGGCTTTGCGAAAATTCCCATCATGTAGACCGTCGGATCCTGGTGGCCCACACTTCCGCAATTACTTTCAGTGGTATCAGAGCATTGCACGACGGATCTCCGATTTAAAGAGGAATAAATCGCAATCAAGGTAAGTGGCCATAATCTAAGAATTTTAAATTATATATTTTATTCTAATAATATGTCGATCATCAGATAAACATCACATTATTATTCCTTTTTGTACAAATCTCATTTTATTTATCTCTGAGGTATGGAGATTAATAAAATTGAGATTATTAAATAAATTAATTAATTTTATTTAATATAAAGGTATTAGAGTTTTGTGATTAAGACCAAAAAGCTATTGAGCAAGAGAAAGCCAGATAGATATGGGTCAGGGCCGCCGACGCAAGTATGCAAGGCAGAAATAGCACTTTAATTTAGTATTCTATACTAATAACTGAGAAGGGATTTTTTTTTAGTGATGATGGGTGGTGACCAGTGCTACAACCCGAAGATTGCACACCCAAGTGCAGGTAGCGAAGTAGTAAAATACTCGGTAAGACCGAGGTCGATCCACAGGGATTGGGGTTAAGAACACTTAGAGGAATTAGTTTAGGTGAGTGAGATGAAATTTGGTTTATCCACGAGAGTGGAGCAAGTTGTGTGTGGTGAAAGACAAAAATAGAAAATGGGCTAAGGCATCAGGGATCCACCTTAGATTCATTCACAAGATTCGATTTATTAATCCAACTATAACTCAACTAGAATTGAATAAAGATTCATTCCAATCGGAAGATGAAATAGTTAAACCATTTGCATATTTCATAAAAGATGGTGATCTGAACCGATTGATTTGACCATGAAGCACTCGTTAGTTGATCGCAGGGAATTCCAAGCATCCACTGTGCCCGGAGTCGACAATGGATCAAGGAATTGTACAGATCAATAACTTTGCTAACAAGTCAACCGATAAGATCACAATTCATACGATCAAATGCATACTTACAAGATAAAAAACTTTTGATTGACCAATCCAACCGTTAAGATCTCGTCTATCGATCGTAGGGAATCC
The DNA here is from genome assembly GCA_003013855.2 of Liriodendron chinense. NCBI lineage: Eukaryota > Viridiplantae > Streptophyta > Magnoliopsida > Magnoliales > Magnoliaceae > Liriodendron > Liriodendron chinense. The sequence goes on from PVNU02001684.1 coordinate 186,151, forward strand.
AAAGCATCCAATGTGCCCGGAGTCTACAATGGATCAAGGAATTTTATAGATCGATGACTTTACCTGCACTAGCTCGATGACCGTAGGGAATCCAAAGCATCCAACGTGCCCGGAGTCGACGATGGATCAAGGGACTTTATCGATCATGAACTAGCTAATTGGTGTGCAAGGGATCCCAAGCATCCAACGTGCCCGGAGTCAGCGATGGATCAAGGGGCTTGCACAACAATAGCGTCCGCCGAGGTGGATAACCAAACCAATCAACCAAAGAGAACTCCAACATTTACACCACACAATGTTGAACCAAAAGAACCATAACTTGCAAATTTCTTCAAAGGCTTCACCCCTAGCCTTAGCTAGAGGTTTAGCCAACCATGCTACAATGGAAGACTAAATTCTCTACAAAGGAGAAAACTACTCTACACTACAAAAGAAAGAAAGAAAACTAAAGAAGAGAAGGGAGGAGTTGTAGAGAATGGGATGATGAGAATGAGAAGGGATTGCCTCCTTTTATAGACCTTTGAGAGGCTCCCAAGCCTCCTCCCAATCCTAGGTGGCTCCCAAGCCTAGGTGGCACTCCATGTGTTGGGAAGAGAGAAGGAGAGAGAGAGAGAGGGACATGTGTTGGGAAGAGAGCAAGAGAGAGAGAGAGGGGGACATGTGTTGGGAAGAGAGCAAGAGAGAGAGAGAGGGACATGTGTTGGGAAGAGAGCAAGAGAGAGAGACAGCTAGAGAGAGAGAGAGAGGGGGGGAGAGAGAGAGAGAGCTCCTCTCTTGCTTGGTCTGCACGTGAGAGTGGGGAGTGGTTCTCCATTGCTGGATTGTTGGCATGTGTGGAGTGGAGGCATGCCTTCAACTGATCACTTGTGATCTCTATCTGGAGATGGATGTTGGAGATCATCTTCAACTTCTACCCTTGATTGCTAACGTCCTTGTGATGAAGAGGCGTCCACCTGATTACCGTTGGAGCTTTGCTGGCCTGATGAAAGGTTGGATTGTGTGCAAGGTGGTCCAGCTCGAAGGATGCTGGACGTTGGTGCATGATTGGTCAGCATCAAGCGTTGCACATCTGATGAAGTGAGGGACGCCTGTTGCAATTGCTGTTTGGACGGTGTCTGATGGGAGCTAGTCGTCCTCAAGCTGCTGGTGGACTGCTCCTTGCTGGATGTTGATGAAGGCTGCACACACTGCACACGTGTTGGAGATGAAGCTAAAGAGAGATGGTCATTGTTTGTTGGAGATGGAGGAAATCAGCTGCATGTGTGGATGAAAATGGAGCAGTCCACCTGCTGGATGTTGAAGCTGGAGCGGATGAACGACTGCTGCCTCTACTGGGTGTTGATGCACGTGTGAAGGTGGATGATCAACCTGATGGACAGCTGGATGTGGACGTCCAACAGTTGGAACTAGACGGTCCACTTGATGCTGGCCGTTGATGCTTGGCTGAATGGAGTGGATGAACAGCTGTTGCAAAGGGTGGGCCGTTCATTTGCTGGCTGACGTGCTGCACCGTGTGAAGCTGGACGTTGATGGAGCTGCTGATGATGGACGTCCAGCAGCTGGTGGGTGGAGTTGCAGCACTGCTGCTGCCGGATGTCTGGTTGGAGGACACTGTAGCTTGACACGCATGCAGATGGACGGTGATGGAGGATGGACGACTGGTGATTGAATACCAGCATGTGTGGGAGCAGTTGGAAATGGTGGGGTCCACTAGAACATGGGATGGACGGTGGAGATTGCAGCACTGCTGCTGCACGTGCAAGGTGGGAACCACCTTGCTGGACGTTGGATCAGCATGAGTGCTGAGATGAACATGGGCCACATCTGGACGGCTGGGATTTTCCAGCAGCTGTTGTTGGATGGATGGCTGATTGATGATGATGAGATGGACGGTCCACTGTTGTTGCTGACGTGGATGCCTGACCATTCATCTGTGTAACTGCTGGAGTCTCGGATGACGGGTTGAACTGGACCAGCTGGCACGTGCAACAAGTAGGGTCCACTCGTTGGACGGTGGATAGAATGGAGCTGGTTGCTAGAGAATGGGCGGCCTCCATTCGCTGCACGTGATCAGCACACGTGTGGAGCCTACTGATGCTGCTGACTATCCAACTGTTAGATGTTGCTTGGGAATGTTGGTGATGAGGTGGGGCCAGAAACTTTGATAGAAGGCCCTGGACATCTTATCTGAACGATTGAAATGTTGAGATGAGTTGTGCTGGTCGTTAGATCATCTTGCCCTGAACTGGCTTGAACGTCCATTGGATGGTTTGGATTCCCGACCGTTCATTTGTGCAACTGTTGGAATCTGTAATTGGACTGTTGATGGTGGGGATTGCAGTTCTTGGATGGTTAAGACGGATGGCGAAGATCAGCCCTTCATCAGTTGCATGTGTTATTGGTTGGACGATGGTGATGATGGTATGGTCCATAATGCTGGATGATAAGGGCCATTGATATGATGTTCATGAAATAGTGGCCAGCCTTGATGCACATTTGGTCCCTCATGTGGACATACAATCTTGACCGTTCAAACTTGCATGCTTGCTTGATCACGATCATTCAAACAGGCACAACCTGGATTTCTAATGAGCGGTTGTGATGCAGTCCACCGTAGAACATGATCCATCCTTCACCTTTACGATCTGGTTTCCTTCAGGGCTGCCCCGATGGTTGATCTTGCTCTGTTTTGGGCCTTTAAACGCCTTGATTGGTTCAGACCTTGTCCAACTTCTCCTGATCACCTGAAGACAGAAAATTCACCTAATGAGGGATAATTAACCAGAAAAACAATGATAATGCCCTTAACAACCAGGGTTAATTATACAATATTAGGTACTCATCAACCAGATCCAGATCCAGATCACTGGACCAGATCCAGATACAATCACCTGACCAGATCCAGATCCAGATCACTGGACCAGATCCAAATACAAATCACTGGACCAGATCCAGATCCAGATCACTGGACCAGAACCAGATCCAGAAACATAAAAAAATAAAAAAAATAAAAAAAATAAAAAGGCAGCGGCCATGAAAAGAGCTGCCGCTGCAAGAAATGGCAGCCAAGGCCGCCACACAGGCAGTAGCATGGCAGGGGCTAGTGCTCTCTCTCTCTCTCTCTCTCTCTCTCGATCTCCCATTTTCCCAGCCCAGCCGCTTGTCCGCCGCTGCCGCAGCAACAGCAGCAGCAGCGCGAGCAACCGCCGCCACCGCCGCAGCAACAGCACTGGCCATCGACCACCGCCGACGCCAGCGGCAGTCCCAGCAGTGGCAACCCTCTCTCTCTCTCTCTCTCTCTCTCTCTCTCTCTCCTCGCCCGACGCTGCCGCAGCAGCAGCAGCAACACCGCTGCCGCCGCCGCAACAGCAGCAGCAGCAGCGCATGCCGCCGCTGCCGCCGCTTCCTCCTCTAGCCATCGACATCCGCCGCCGATTGAAGCCGCCCAAGATGGGAATGGTAGTGGCAACCATGGCCGGATCTCTGGCCAACTTTCTTTCTTTACAAAGGCAACCATTGAATTTTTTTTAAAACCCTAATGCTGAAGAAGAAGAAAGGGGAGATGGGCCTTTATGGGCCTGGGTTGGAGCTAAGATATGGGCCTTTTGGGCCAGGGCTGGAGATTGAAAATGGGCCTTTTGGCTTGGCTTGGCAATGGGCCTTTTGGGCCTGGTTTGGAGAATGAAAATGGGCCTATCTTTTCGGGCCATGACTTGAGAAAATTGGGCCTAAGATATGGACCTATAAATTGGTATATTGGGCTCATTATGAATTACCCATTTTTAAGCCCATTTATAATAATAGCTTAGAGTTGATTAAATAATACATCTAGTCTATGATTATTAATAAGTGCTAACTCTAGCCACTAATCACAAATGGGCTCAAAATTTGAGTTGATAACAATTAAAAATTATCATAATTTTTTTATAATACCATTAATATCCATAATTAGGGACAAAATTGTGGGACCATTATGAGCTATCCACGTGTGATTGGACAACCCATAGATCCCAATATTATGTCCAAAAATTGAGATGGGCCGAATTAGAAGCCCAATTCACTTCCTTTCAAGATTAAGTGTATCTTGTGAAAGGGCCTTTAATCGGCCATTTATGGACTGATTTAGACTAAGGAATGGAAAGTGACTTGGGGTTTTTCGGCAATATCTAACTGATGGTGTGGTCCGTTTTTGTGATTAATGGTCCAAATCTAAAATTACCATGATGATCGATGTATGTATTAAAATGAAAGCATATAATTTAAATTATGGATTTTTCTGTCTCCAAATATCTTTTGATTACTTAATGTATATGTGCATGCATTATTAAATATGTGTAAAAGTGAATGAAGATCATGATAAATATCTATACGATCACTATTGATCACGGGTCCACAAATGAACGGAACCATCATCAACTATGATGATCAACATTGATGAGAGGATCCATCATCAATGGTGAACATTAATGGTAATGATCGGATCCATCATGAATGGACACGATCAATGGGGTGATTATAATGTCCTTTAATCGTAGAACTTCTTATATATGTTCAATGGTCATGAGAGTTTTCTTTAATCTAATGATTTATTCATTTTGGCTTTAATCTTCAAATGATTGAAATTAAGTCCTCATTTCATCAGAATATAGATCTCATATCCCAAGGTTGTGCATAACCTAAGTGGGAGTTTTATTCATTCCTTAAATGATGCATAAACTCATAATGGTAGGTTGTAGGTTATGCAAATAGATAGTCGTAAAAGCATCAATTTCATTTTATTTAGAGAACTTGATTGATCTGCACCACCCATACAGGTATGTAGGCTTTCAGATCCCTTATAAGATGGATTGCATACTTTTATAAACTTAAAAGTTTGAATAACTAGTAGAAATTCTGATGATTAGTGCCAATACTTTAGATCATAGCTAAGTAGTGATACATAATGCGATATAGAGATGGCCTCTAAAGCATTGATCGCCGATCAACTAAAAGGACAACATTTCGACGGCAACAACTACGAAGACTGGTCCCGCGCAGTGTGAAGCCTTCTGGACGAAGATGACATTTCGCACACTCTGGATGGAGTTCAAGAGGAACCCATATTGGCTGAAAATGGAAATCTAGGTGAACATAGGGCCGCAATGAATCGCTACAACAAGTGGCGTAAACAAAATCGCTCCGCCTGTAATGTTTTGATTAGCACAATGCACAAAGAACTCATACCCACGTATGAAGTGCATGAAACCGCTAAGGGGATCTGGGATGCACTGGCTAATGCCTATAAGCAGAAGTCAGTTGCAAAGGTTCGGGTATGGAATTAGAGTTCCACGAATACAGGATGCCAGTAGGTTGCCCCATCAAGGATCATATCCGTAAGATGGAGCAGATGATAGGCACCCTGAGGAATGTAGGGTGCAAACTAACTGAAAATCAAAAGATTATAGCTATGCACCGTTCCTTACCCGAATCATGGGCCCAAATCAAAACGATTCTGAACCATACTGATTCTATCACAACGTTCAGAGACTTTTGTGGCCATCTGGTACGAGAGGTTAAAATGAATGCAATTCAGCCAGGTTCGGCCAAGGCTTTTGCAGTAGAAACCCATAAGCGGAAAGCTAACAAGAGAAAGTTCAAAGCTCGCAAGAAGGCGAAGAAGAACAATCAGGAACAGAAGACCGCAACGCCTCCTCCAAATCCCAAGAAGGGGAAAGGAAATAGGAAACCTAAAAAAACAAACATCACCTGTTTCGTCTGCGGAAATTCCGACCATTATGCCCGTCAGTGTGCCCAGAAAAAGAAGGCGCAACAAAGCACGTGACATGAGATCGTCGAGGACTCGAGAAATTTCGACCTATAGCCACAGGGAGCTACAGGGTGTACATGGGGAATAACGCTGCTGAAGACGTGCTAGGAATTGGTGTTTATCATCTCCGTACGCCCGTAGGGCACACAATAATCCTCCATGATACTCTTTATGCACCAGGCATGCGCCGAAATTTAATTTCTGTTTCTAGGTTATTAGTTAATGGTTTTGACATTCGTTTTTCCGGGACAAGAGTTTCTTTAAGACTCAATAACCTTATCTTTGCATGGGGAAACTTGATTTCAGATTTATTTATTCTAGATGTAGATAATGATAATGCACCTCTTGCTTTGTCTGCTACATCGAATGAACATGTAGTATCTGAATCTTTAAAATGGCACGCGAGGTTAGGTCACATTGGAAAGGACCGTATGACAAGACTAGCTAGATCTGGTCTGTTAGGTTCATTATCCAAAGTTGATTTGCTATTTTGTGAACATTGTGTGTCTGGGAAAACTTCTAAGAAACCATTCCCTAAGGCGACTAGGTCAAAGGGTTTGCTAGAGATAATCCATACGGATATCTGTGGACCCTTAAATGTACGTGCTAGAAATAGATGCCAATACTTCGTCACATTTATTGACGATTACTCACGCTATGGATATGTGTATCTCATCTCACATAAATCTTAGGCTTTTGATTGTTTTCTCAAATTCAAAACTGAAGTTGAAAATCAGCTTGAGACAAAGATTAAAATTCTTAGATCTGATAGAGGTGGCGAGTATACATCTGAAACGTTTAAATCATACTGTGCAAACGTTGGCATCATCAGGCAATACACTATGGCATATACTCCACAACAAAATCGAGTTGCAGAGAGAAGGAACAGGACACTATTGGACATGGTCAGATCGATGATGGCACATGCCAATCTCTCTACCACATTCTGGGGAGACGCGCTTCTTACAGCCGTCTACGTCCTAAATAGAGTCCCAACTAAATCCGTTCCTAAGACTCCATATGAGATGTGGACTGGAATGATTCCTTCTCTAGCCGACCTACGTCCTTGGGGATCTTTAGCATATGTTTTATTGCCTACTCAGCATAGAAGTAAACTTGATAGTAAAACTATTGAGTGCGTATTCATCAGATACCCAATGCACTCAAAGGGATATGTTCTAGTTTATGAGGATCGTGGAGGATGGACTGAGATTGAATCTCGGGACGTCACCTTCGTCGAAGACAGATACCCCAGTCGAAAGAAACAAAAGGTTTCCACCGAACTTTTTGAAATTCCCGATGTATCTCAGGAGAGTGGAAGTTCTGCTTCTGAAAATAGAGATACTCCTATAGTTCATCAGGACAGTGGGAGTACATCTCAACAGGCTCCTAAGTTACGTCGAAGTAAAAGAGGTTTGATTCCCAGAAGATATTTCGATATCGATGGTCAATCTTTCTCTTGTGTTGTGGTTGACGATGATGAACCTGATTCTTATCAGGATGCGTGTGGGGTCTTTCTCTTGTGTTGTGGTTGACGATGATAAACCTGATTCTCTTGTGTTGTGGGACAGTCTCACTGGTAAGCCGTGAAACGTATATTCCGCTATCTTAGAGGAACCAAGGACTTGATGCTGTGTTATGAAGGCGCGAGTCTCGAGCTCAAAGGATATTCAGATGCCGCCTGGGGTAATGACGCCGACGAGGGAAAGTCTACTTCAGGATATGTCTTCTTGCTCGGAGGGGGAGCAATCTCTTGGTCGAGCAAGAAACAGACATCCACGGCACTTTCATCTATGAAGGCCGAATACATTGCATGTTGTGCTGCAGTTCAAGAGTGTGTATGAGTTCGCAGATTCCTACAAGAATTGGGTGTTGTTCCAGGCATACATGAGCCTATATCGTTGAGGATAGACAACACCTCAGCCATTGACTTAGCAAAGGATCCCAAACACCACCATAAATCGAAGCACATTGAGATAAAGTATCATTATGTTCGTGATCAAGTGAAAGAAAAGAAGGTTATCCTCAGCTACATTCCTACCAAGGAGATGATGGCTGATCCCATGACGAAACCTACAACTAGAGATCTATCTCAGGTTCACGTCAAGCAGATGGGATTGAGGAAAGCTTGATTAATATGCTTGTATCATGTATCTTTGATCTTTCCTGAATAATTAATTCCATTTTATTCAGTATTGAGCACTTGTTAGACTAGGTATGTAGATCATCAGCATTTTCTTTGAGATCAAGTAGGATTTCAACTTTTATCGGCAGGCCGGTCACCCACTCGCACGGGATGACCAACCCTAAATGTACAAGAAAGGTACACTTGGGGTGACGTTCATACACTGAGGTATGAACCACCCTTTATTGAAAATAATAAAGGATGAGGATGTGAATGAGTTGTATCAGCCTTCAGTCCTAAAAGATTGAAGATGAGACTGATAAAGTCGAATAACATAATCGCACCATTGCTATTCATGTGAATGTTATAGCCTGAATCTCAGCCAAGTCGTGAGGTTATGAGATGAGTCATACCTCATGTGAGACGACTTGCGTATTGTAGACCTGTCAGACACCTAGTATTGTCTACTTTACGGCGTGGATTGTAGCCACGTGCTTGGACCTATTACCGACAGATTGCTTTGATTCGATCTAATCATTGCAACGTGCGAGTAGCCAGTCCCGTAGGTGACTCTTTGTGTCCTCAGCTACCCTCCTCTTATGTACAGGAGGATGAGATTGAGTGTCGCTACTTTATTATACGATGACGAAAGGCCCTTGATTGGTCAGACTCGGTTATGCTAGGAAAGCGGCTTGATCAATTCCAAATTACACACCTGAGTTGGAAAGATCCCGTGACAGCTACACCAAGTTTCTAGAACTATAAATACGCACTTGAAGACTTATCCGCCGGCAGTATCGAGTTTTCTTAGACTTTTACAAACGATATTCTCTTTCAAAATATATATGTATATATATTACTTTAAAAAGAATTCAAATTGATGTTTGTAGAAAACCAAGTTTTTCAGAATAAACTCGATAAGTTAGATAAGTGCGTATGTTGGCCGAGTACTCCAGATTGGGAGTTAACTCTATCCGGTGTGGTCATGCAGACTAGGACAGGCAATGCAAAGCTTAGGTTATTGAGTGTTAGATAGGTGGTCTCTTAGTACTCAAACACCTGTGAGAAGATAACGGTGTTCCAGCTGGTCCCACGCTTCTGATTCTTTTGATCGTGATTCTTTGGTTTTGATTATTATGTGATGAGCTAGATGAACTCTCATGATGTGCCTATCCCACAATGTGATTGAGTGGGAGATGTTGGTTGTGAACCTTTGGGGGCCCACTTGTGGGCAACCACTTGTGGATTGGGACCCATAGGGAGTGGATCGAGAACCATAGGAAGTTACCACATCCTTTTCCTTACGAGAATTTGATTTTTAAATTCCGGAGGTGGTTAGATGAGATAAGGATAAACCTTATCTCATCTCACCATCTTATCCCTTTTATCTCTCGTATGAGTATTATAAAAGGAACAGTTCTCTTCCGATACAAAACACGAAAAAGGAAAAGTATTAGTGATATACGGAGAGAAAAGAAGGGAATAGGCTTTGAGAGTTCATCTAGTCCATCCATCAGATCTGAGCCATAGATTTGATCCGGGGACCATCTTCACCGTAGGATCAGAGGGGTGATCAGACCCATTTGTTCCTGTAGTAGATAGGCGGACGGCTGGATCACACCGTACATCCTAGGCTTTGCGAAAATTTCCATCGTGTAGACCGTCGGATCCTGGTGGCCCACACTTCCACAATTACTTTCATAATCTTTTAAGTGTCATTTGTCTTGTGACCCAAAATGGCCCATTTTCCTTTTCTGTGGACAAGATCGTCCTCACCTTTCATGAGATTTTCCACTGCAACATTTCCCAATCTTTCATTTTAATTAACTCCTTCAAGAAAGACCCATATAGGGATTCTTGCCAAAGGAGCTTTCATTGGTAACAAGATGCATCATGGGCCAGAACTACAGTGATCAGTTGGAAATGGTGGTGAATCGATCACCATGCACACTCATGGCATTCGTTTATGGCGATCTGGACCGTACAGATGGTAGGCCACAAGGTGGATTGGTCTTAGTTTAAAAAACACGATAGCCGGATGTCATTAACCACCTGATATGGCCCATTGAATTTGGATGACATAGGATTTAAGAAAGACCCATCTAGGGATTCGTGCCAAAGGAGCTTCCATTGGTCAGATTATGCATCATGGCCCATAAACTACAGTGATCGTTTGGAAATGGCGGTGAATCGATCACCATACGCACGCTCACTGGCATTCATCTATGGCGATCTGGACCGTATAGATCATAGGCCACACGGTGGATGGATGTTAGTTCAAAAATCACGATAACTTGATGTTGTTAACTATCTGATGTGGCCCATTGAATGTGGTTTACTGACTATTTTTAACCATTCATTGAAAATTTTCACTATTAGATTATGGATCCAGGGCTAGAAACTACCGTTACTGGTGATCTGAACCGATCGTCGGCCACATACTGGATTGGTTTCAGTTCGATCAATATCTTGGCCTGTTGAATTTGGCCGATGACCAGTTTATTTTAACCATTCATTTGGCAGATGGAATTGAATGGTTATGATTGTTTGATTTCTGTGACAGTTGGCCTGTCATCCATATCCACATGGCTCGGTGATTTCTATGGTCTAGATTGTCGTACATTCATGGTCTAAACTATATCCAAACTTGGCACATTTTACCGAGCAATAGGTATTGAGTACAAACCCGCTCTCAAAAAAAGCTTGAAAGATCTAGTTCAAACAATACAAGAGCACGGTTACAAACTCTCCCCACCTACTAATGGGGAAGATGTCAACTAGTACATGTATGAAGATTTGGATAATAGCTCTCCGATTGACTCATCCTATTGACTTGGAAATTTGCAATTTCTAGATTGTGACCACAATTTGTGTACTGTAAGTCTGTAACTTGTCGTGGTGAATTTGTAAGTTGTAGCTCGAAATAGGTAGGCTCGAAAGCTCGGCTTGAATTCAGGCTTGAAAGCTTGAAGCTCGGATAAGCTCGAAAGCTTAAAACTCGGTACAGTCTTGAACAGGCTCGAATTCAGGCTCGAAAGCTCGTCCAAACCAAGCCAAGCCCACAACTTGGGCTCGAGGACCAAGCTGAGTCAAGCTCAAGCCTAGGTCGCCCGCTGACCAAACCGAGCCGACCTGGACAAAGCTCGATTCGACTCGGCTCGTGTACAACTCTAGTTACCCATTCAAGATCAGATAGATTGTAATGCTTTTGTTTATTGATTTAAATGCCTACGTCGAAATTCTGACAGCATCTCCCCTTATCTCTCCAGAATATATTGTTCTTTTATTTATTTTTCATTGTCAAGTACCCTCGAAAAATGAGGATAAATGACAATAGAACGCAAATAAAAGAAATGTATTCCGAAAGAAAAGGAGAGATACCGCACAGAACCGACACAAGCATTTAAATCAGTAAAACGAAAATATTACAATCTAACCGATCCTGAATTGTCCAAAATGGGACAATTTGAGGATTGCTATATGTGGACCCTCGCCGTTTCCGTGCTCCGACACGACGTTCTCGTCCCTTCCCCTTTTGGGAAAAGAAGGAGAGGAGGATGCGTGAGTGCGAATCGCCGTTTGTGCCACTGGCTTGCCTCGTTCTCGAGGGCTTTGTTTGGTAGTCGTGTTTAAGCTAGATGTGTTTAAATGAGTTTATATAAGACCAGAGTCGCCACTAGCCAATTACTTCGAATTTACAGTCAGCTAGACCCCGTAGAAACGTTAGAGAAGGGGATCCGAAGATTCCTTCCTCTAAAATGACTCCTTTTGATCTGCGGCCAGAGATTCAAGGTAAGGGATCATGGTTACAGGGTGGGAAGAGGTTAAGCACCCCACACACTGCCCGTACCGAAGTACGGTCTCTACTTCACATAATCAAACTAATACTTGAAAGTCTGTTTTAATCCTCGTACATTCTCATAGATGACATGATGCATGAATGCGGGTCTGAACAGTAAGAGTTTCTGATGGGTAGGTTCCAACAACGGGCAAGCCCAGAGCATACGCTCGAACTGACAGGTGCTTAATATAAGACGTATACAGTGTGCTTGGATAATCAAGGTGCTTTATAGTGAAGCATGAATGCAGGTCTGAACAGTAAGAGTTTCTGATGGGCAGGTTCCAACAACGGGCAAGCCCAGAGCATACGCTCGAACTGACAGGTGCTTAATATAAGACGTATGCAGTGTGCTTGAATAATCAAGGTGCTTGCAGTGAAGCAGGGGGGTTGGAAGAAAAGTAAATGTTGCACTTATGCTAGATGCAAATGAGATGATGCTGGAAAAAGAGTAGCTGGATGGACGGAGGTGTCGCAAGGGTTGGCTTCGAGTGGCTGGATCAAGACTTGGATGGCTTGGGAGACTTGGACCAGTGGTCAGGCTGGGCTGGACCAGGGCTAGGATCTCCTCACTCGGGCTCTCCCTGGTGGAGGAATGGGCTAAAGGGTGGAGAAGAACTCAGACGGACGGTCGCTGGACTAGACGGATTGTTGTGTTGAAATGAGAAGGGGAGGGGGGTATTTATAGCAGCGGGCAGTGGCAGATTGTGTAAATATTTTTGGTCGGCCCGCTGTGGGCCGCCCGTACGGTCACTCCTCGATTTCCAGCGCGCGGTACGATCGTTTCTCGGGGCTGCTGTTTGGCTCGGTGGGTCGACTCAGTGAGTTGACTCAGCGGGTCGACTCGGTGATTTGACTCGGCGGGTTGACTCGGTGTTTTGACTCGACGAGTTGACTCAACGGGTTGACTCAGTGAGTTTAACTTTTTTAGGATTTTTTTACTGGCTTTTCTTATGGGGGGTTTTTCAGGCTGATGTTTAGGATTGAGTTGACTGGGTTTAGGCTTGAGTTGGGCTATGGATTGGGGCTTACAAGAGTGAGTTTGGCTGAGTTTGGACTTGGGGTTTGGGGGTATGGTCCTCCATTCATCCAGCTATCTCTACCAACAGTGTAGCCGAAGGTGGGGTGTCTATAATGCCCCTTTTTGGCAGAGGTTGCGTGCAACCGAATGCCAAAGCGAGTGGACACCCCACTTCTGACCCGGTCATTCATGGATCATGGTCTGAAATCTTTGCTTGCCTTTGCATCTGTGCCAGTTGATCGTTTGGAAATCGATCACTCGCACATACCGCGGAAGTTTGGAGAAAACGTTGCGATTGTCCCTGCATGCGCTACAACCTGGGTACCCAATCGCAACCCTTCCATTCTCGATCAGTACTAACATCGGAAAGGTACAGCAAAGCCTCTGCGTCGCTAGTCTTACGAGGTTGCTGACCCTGAGACTGATTGTGTGATGTTTGATGTTTTTCCAGATCACTCCAGGAGTACTTGTTTCGCTTGACTATCAAAGTGGTTAGATGCCCTGCATCAGATAGTCTTACGGGATTCTACTATGCCGACTTGGACTCAGTCAAGGTACTTCAGGCATCCACTCCTAGGTATGTGCAGGTGAACTCTTTCTACCCAATCTGCTGATTTTGATACTTGGGTTATAATTCATCGTTTCCACCTGTTCAAATGGTTTCTTTGACCGAGCCTTTTGGCTTTCATCTTTTCGTATCTTGGCATGTGGTACGACCGCACTGACACTGAAGTTCAGTTCGACCGTACTTTGAGTGCATTGGATCCGATGGTCTCCGGGGAAACCGCGAGACATCGGATCTTATTTGATTTTTGCGTCGACTCCTACCCAGAGATATGGAAGATCTCCTGGTGTTTTGGAGGCAGAACGCTCTACTGGGAAAATATTTTTGGATTTTTTTTTTAAAGATACCCACTCTGGGGAGTGATACTCTGTGGGGTTTTTATTTGCAGATAGGAATATTTTTTTTGTCTTTTTGAAATGGAAATCTGGTTTGCACGCACCTCCACTAAGGATGCCTGTGGGGTCTTTGGCTAACCGACTTTATTTTGAAAGCAAGTAAATATGATGATTGATGCGATGAATGCTGATGCATGGGGATGCATGATGAATGCATGGCTTTGGCTCATTCTCTTTCAGTTTGATGATTTTGCTTTTGCTGGAGATGCCGAGAATTTTGAGCTTATTGCTTCCAAGGTTATGCTTCCCTGGGGTTTTTTCTTTTTTATACGGGTGTTTGGTCAGCGGGTTGGTCAAGATCCCGACCCGTGGTCGATCAGGTCCATCATCCCAAGATGCTGTTTCTTTGCTAATGAGAATGTACGAGGATGTTATCCGATTTCAAGATGTTCTTCTGGGCATAAATGCGATTGAGTGTTTGGTCGCCAGTTTTGGTCAAGATTCCAATTTGCGAACGATCGGATCTGTCATCCCAAATTGTGAAGTGAGCGGAGTTCAAGACTCCTGAAGTGTAGTGCTAGGGGCTAGTGACAATTTTTGTGATTTTTGCAAGTATTTGGTCCGAACCTTTACCTGAGTGGTCAGGATAGAGATCGGTTTATTGAAAACAAAGGAGATATTTTTTGTGATTTTTGAAAATATTTGATTTGAAAGCAAAGGAAATATTTTTTATGATTTTGGCAAATATCTGATTTGAAAGCAAGGGAAATATATTTTTTGTGATTTTTGTAAATATTTTATTTGAAAGCAAGGGACATATTTTTTTTATTTTTGCAAATATTTGATTTGAAAGCAAGGGACATATTTTTTTGTGTTTTTTGCAAATATTTAATTTGAAAGTAAGGGAAATATTTTTGTGATTTTTGCAAATATTTGATTTGAAAGCAAGGGACATATTTTTTTGTGATTTTTGCAAATATTTGATTTGAAAGCAAGGGAAATATTTTTGTGATTTTTGAAGAGGTGATTTTGCAATGTTTTTGTATTTTGTGATTTTTCTGAAATGCAGGGAAAAGTATGGAATTTTCATCCATTTTCAGCTTCTACTGTTGGTAAGGCACCCGATCCATTTTACGTCAGCGAGCAAGACGAGTCTCACACAGTTAAGTGCCATAGTTTTACATCTTCGGATGAGGAGATTGTTGAGGGTTTTCAGTCAACACACTTACAAAGTTGCCTGTTCCTCATGTGCAATGCACATAGACCACTTATTGTCTGATGGACTCCTTCGGCCACAAAATGAGCCACATCCTCACATTTCCCTTAGTCAATCCAGTTTGGGGCCTTACGTTGCTCACAATTCCGTGAGGGTGCGCTCCACCTCCCAACAGCCTTAATCCCCTTCATGAGTTTTAGGAACAGGGAACATTCGTCAGATTCAACAGCGACTTCCAAATCAAGGTTGTCTATCACGGTGCGTTCAACACGAACAGGATTGCGGAGTTCTGCCCACCTCAGCCCTTACCTGTTTAAAAGATTCCAGACACCCGTACGATCAAGTGTCAGCCATGTCTGGAACAGGTTAGGAAAGAAAGCCCCCGAGAAGTTAATCCCAGTGTAGTTTTAGGTCTTCGGACCGCTGGAGATGAATTTGTGCAGTTGAAATTGATGGTGAAATATTTTTTTTATTTTATATTTTTTTTTGAAAAGGTTCCAGAGTTCAAATCAAGTGTTTGAGATTGATACTGGTTTTTATGGAAAACTCAAAAAAAAAAATCCTTTTGGTATTTTGGAAATGATCCGGGTCATCAGATCCTGTCTTGAACGGCTGGGATCAATGCCGGTTTTTACTAAAAATCTCTCGGGATGTTGATCCCAACGTAGTTTAAGGTCTTCGGACCCAAAAAAAAAAAAAAAAACTTTATGTACATGCTGAAAGTACATTCTTTTTTGTGATTTTTTCAAAAAATGTTCCAGACTGTTAAATCTCAATTTTAAACGATCAAGATTAACACTGGTTTTTATTGGAAATCTCTCGGGATTTTGTTCCCAACGTAGTTTAAGGTCTTCGGACCGTAAAACTGTACAAAACAGGGAAAACATATTTTTTTACTTTTTTTTTTTTAAAAATGTCCTGTGTCAGCGAATCTTGATTCGATCCAGACTGATGCCGATTTTTATTGAAAGTCCCTCGAGATCTTGATCCCGACGTAGTTTAAGGTCTTCGGACCCAATTTTTGTACAAGCTGAACATACATTCTTTTTTGTGATTCTTTTTTGAAATGATCCAGGTCATCAGATCTTGGCTTGAACGACTGGGATCGATGCTGATTTTTATTAAAATCCCTCGGGATATTGATCCCGACGTAGTTTAAGGTCTTCGGACCATAGAACTGTACAAGCGAACTGTAATCAAGGGTGGAGATTCCGAGGATTCTTCTTAGACTGGTTCAGATCATCAGGTCATGACTTTGAATGGTTGAGATCACTGTTTGACCAAGTCAATTTTTTCTTTCTTTTCCTTGAAAATTCCATGGAGCTTTTCCACATCATCAACCCAATTTCTCACCCATTTCTCACAAGATGAGATTTTGTTGAGATTTCTTCCTTTTTCTCACCATTCTCTTCCATCACTTCACTCTTATAAGGAGGTACAAGATTCACTTGCAACCACCCTTCCCAAGGAGGAGTTCTTCCCAAGAAGAGAGGAGGAGAGGTCGTTTCACCTAGGTGGAGGGTAGGACGGCCCCCTGTGCGCCGCCCGGACCGCCCCTGACCCCTGGTTTCTTCAGTAGGTTGGGTAAAGGGGTGCACCCCCCCCCCCCCCCCCCCCCCCCCCCCCCCCCCCCCCCCCTTTTCTATATAACATGGGGCACCCTTGCCCCCTCCAACATGCAATCTCTCTCTTCTCTCTCTCATACTCTCTCTTTCTCAAAGTTTTCTCTCTCCTCTTGGTGGTTCTTTGCTTCTCTCAAGTGGTGGGCCTTAGAGAAGTTTTGGGACAGCAAGGTGGTCCCTCTTTGGTGAGTGGTAAAGGTATGGACCACTCCCTTTCTCTTTCTTATCCTTTTCCTTCTTCATTATCTCTTCTCATGGTTCTTTTCTTTTTCCATGTAGCTATTCCAAAAGGAGTGAAGGTGGGCCCAAGTGTTCTTGACCTTTTTCTAGATCTCCAATCTATTTCAAAGGTGGTGCATGGAGAAGGACATTGCAAGCTTTCCATTTCATTTTTCGTTTTCTTCTTTTCACACTCCCTTCATGTGTATGTAAAGGGTGATTTTGCCATGTCATCAAGTGTGCATGGCAAAATATTCTATCTTTTTCATGGGAGTTGGGCCTCTTTTCATATGTATCAAATGGGCTCAAAGTGAAGTCATGGCCCTTGGTGTATTTGATGGGCCCAATGCTTCATTTTGGGCTCCCTTTTACTTTCTCTTTCTTGTCATTTCCTTTGGAGCTCTCTTTTTCTTTTCCATCTTCTTTCCAAGATTTGGGCCCATGGGCATGGTAGGGCCCATCTCAAGTTTTGGGCCCATGGGGCTCACTTTGAGTGACCCCATCTTTCTTCACATATGTATGGACCAAGGTGACTAGCCCATTCTTCACTTAGATCTCAAGTGGGCTAGATTTCTTAGTTGGGCCTTTATGGACAAGTAGCCCAAGTCTTCCACCATCTCTTGATTATGATGTACATCCTTGTACAAAGTGTGGTGGGTTCCTTGGAGTTTTTCCATGTGGATGGGCTTTTGGGCCTTCATTGGAGCTTGGATTTCTTTGGACCATGTGTGCACCACCACACTTTGTCCATGTAGGCTTTTTTTTCTTTCATGCTTTTTCTTTTGATGGATGGAGGACTTGAGTTACTTGATCATCTACAAGCCCCATGAGTGAGTTGTTCCAACAATCTCACTAGTTTCAAATGGTTTTTCCATGAGGTAGGAAAGTGGTTCTCAAGAGTTTCTCTTTAATGTTATCAACCTCAAATGGATGATCCTCCTTCAAGTGAGCTATCCATGCAACCATGGCTCCTTGAACTTCTCTTTGGGGTGCTTGGTGGGTCATCCATCATCATTCTCAAATATGAGTGATTTTTCTTTCAATTTGTGAGAAAGAATGATACCCAATAAGTTGCCCATTTTTGTCCCATGCTTTGGGACATTTTGGATTTTGATCTTCAAGTGGGCTATGTGTACCATTCTTATCCATTTTCATGATGGTTGGGTGACTCATCAAGCCATGCCCTCTTGTGTTCAAATGGCCCCCCTTTCTTGTAAAGAAATTGGTGCACATAAGTTGCCCAAATTTGTCCTTTCATGGGCATTTTCAACTTGATTCTTCATGTGGGCTATGTGCATCAACTTTTTACCATTAGCTTCTTTGATTCATATGTATGTGGGTAGACCGCCATGTTGTACTCTCATGGTCAAAACTTTCATCAAGATGGTGCACATAGGGTTGCCCATGGTTAACCCATGAATGGGTCCTCATGTTTTTCAAGTGGGCTATGTGCTCCCTTCATCCATTGAGGTGAGGCATTTGGGTTGCTCTTGGGGGCCCACTTCCTTTCTATCCCCCACTTGTCCATGTACATGTGTAAAAAGATGGAAACATCTTAAGTGAGAATCATGGCCTTGGCATAAAAAAGTGGATCAATCCTTGGCCACATATGGACTTTGAAGAGGGATTTCTCATGTGAAGTAGGATTCTTATCCCTTGTTGATCTCATGACACTTGAGTGTATTTGTTGTCCAAAGTATGTCCTTGGATGATGGACTTTTCTTGCCTAAGGCATGTCATGCAACCTTCTTTAAGGTGGGCCTTGCTTTTTCCAATGGGCCCAACACATATCCTAGGTGACACATGGAGTTGGACTTTAGATCTTGCATTTGAATGTGAGTCCAATCCCATGGGTTTCCTAGATGATAATTTGGATTTTAACGGGTAAGGGATAGGGACTTACCTTGCTAAGCTTGTAGGATTCAATGGCAGACGGTACCAGAGGTCGTCGAGTGATTGATGAGGATGATCCTGCCTTCATCATCCGCCGAGGGGACCACATGTGTTCCTTGGCTATGGAGCACCAACCTCTTCCCGCTATCAAGGGTCGAGGTACCAAGGATCACTGGGACAATTGGGTGAAGGATCTACAGCCTTTGCTTGAACGAGTATTGGCTGGTACTCCTTTTGCTGGCCTCCCCACCTTACGTTTTCATAACAACAGTGCCAACCGCATGATGCTCGCGGCCCTTTGCGAGAGGTGGCGCGACGAGACCCACACCTTCCAGCTCCCTTGTGGTGAATGGGGAGTAACTCCCCTGGACATTTATATGCAAATAGGCTTTCCATTTCATGGGGCAGTTGTTCCCCAAGTCAGCTCTTTGGCTCCCATCACTTCCACTGACTGGCTACGGCTTGTCGGTGATGTCCCACCCGAGGATGAATTCCAAGGCCATCAAGTGAAGATGCGATGGTTCTACAATACTTTTGCCTCCGTCATCCCCACTACCGAGCGAGAGGCCCTCCACAAAGCACGGGCCATGATCACTTATGCCTTCGGGTCCTTCCTTCTCTGCCATGCCAATGAGAGGGTCGATCCTAAATTTCTTCTCTTTGTTGAGGATCTACACCACTCCTACAATTGGAACGGGGCTATCCTGACTCATATTTTCCAGGGTCTGGATAAGACCTGTCGGAATAGCCGGTCCTACACCGGTTTTTGGCCTGTCGACGAGGTATTTCTTCATCCACCTTTCTTGGAGACATTTACCTTCTTTCTCTCTTTGATCTTTAGGTGTGCCTTTGCCCAGACTTGCTTTTATGACCATTTTTCCCATCTCGCGCTTAGGATGCGGGACGATGTTGAGCCCTCTTTGTATCGCCACATGTACTGGCACCAATAAAACCGTCAGCGGAACTCCCGAGTTTCTGGGGACAATTGGCGCGCTGACATAGATGGGTTGACCGTTGATGACGTATCTTGCTTTCCCTACCCCTCGTGCTGCACTATAACTGATCGTGGTGACCTCATTTGCTGTAGCTCGTTCGGATGCCGTATGCCAGCTTCCCTCTCTATTACACCCCTCAGCTTGTGGAGGCATATGATGCTTCATGTCTCTGTATCATGCTTTCCGACGCTGAATCTTTTCAGTGGTATCTGGGTGAGAGGTTGCTTCAGCAAGTTACTAGGGTGGCTCGGGTCCCTTGTTCTGCACCTCCTCCAGCTGCTCGGATTCCTGCTGGCGAGATGGCTGATGCGCTTGCGGGCCAGCCCGAATTTCGTTTCACGATCCCGGATCATGACTATGATGAGTGGTATTTGCTGTACGGCCAGGGGCCTCTGCTTCCTTCGCTCTATGTTCCAGGGGGCCGTCGCAGATATGCTGGAGGCTCGGTGACTGCTCCTTTGATGGATCTTTACCGTCGGGAGCGGGACGAGAGGAGGGACGATGACGACTATGTTGGCGACTTGTAGCCTGCTTTTGTATTCAGCTTACTTGATGGATGACCTTCTTCTTTTGGTTTTTACCTTCTTTTGTAAAATCTTCTGAATGAATATACGATCTTTGACTTGTCTCAAATTCCTTGATGATGTCTGGATGTTTTGGCCTTTGACTCATTCCTTATTGATTTGTGGAAGATGAGACTTCTTGACTGCATGGATGATGACTTGGACGGTTCAGATTGCTTGATTTGGCCCTGTGGGCCCCTTCTAGACTTCTGCTTTGCCTTGGAGCACCTTTGCTTGATGTTTTATGAGGTTGAGAAGGCTTCTTATGGTGTTGATGATGACTTAAACGGCTCAGATCGCTTGTCTTGGCCTTATGGGCCCACTTGATGATTAGATCTTGGACTCTGACCCTTCCTTTGATGATCCAACCTTTGATCTTGTTGTTTGATGGCTCATGTAGGTTCTTCCATGGTTTAGATCATGATGATCTAGTCTTTGAATGACTTGGATTGCTTGTGGCCCCCTCTTGATCATCTTTCCTTCTCTTTGACTTGGTCAGACCCATTCTAACCGTAGTGCTTCGTGATTGGACCGGTGGGGTACCTTCCAGATGATCTTGGTCAACCTCAATCGAAATCTGGAGTGGCTTGGAGCCTTGGGCGGCCCTCGGGGTGCCATCTGCTGATGTGGACTGTCAGCCTCACCTACCAAGAACCCTGGAGCCAATCCCGCGGAGAGAGAGGGAGCGCGTCCGTACGGGCGGCCCAGAGCGGGCCGCCCAGGACTCGCCTCTTGTGCGGTCTGTGCGGGTTCTGGTTCGGACATTCCTCCCTTGCTTTTTGTTGTTGTCTCCTCATTCTCTGCACCAGGCTTTTCGATTCGAGCCATGTTTCCTCTCTTTGTCTCATCCTTTCTTCTCTTTTTGTCTTCTTCTCACTTTGTCCTCTCTCAAACAATGGATAGTGGAGATTCAAGGGCTGTAGGGACTGTTCATGATGGGTCCCACACTTCAGATTTTCAAATGAGCTTTGATAAAGGGGAGATGCCTTTAATGGATGGGGTAGATGGGGCATTAAGAGGGGGTATTGATGAAGACTTAAGCTTGGTGGTTAGTGGAGCTTTGAATGACTCCATAAATGGCGGGATGGCTATAAATTTGGATTTGAATGGGGCCTTCATTATGGGAGAAATGGATGGCATGGATGAGATGGGAGGATGGGACATAGGTGAGGCTATGCATCCCTTGAATGTGGGCCATATGGATGATGTGATTGATGGAGGTGATGGGACCATAATGGACATAGATGGGCTGATCTCATATCTGGATGGGATGGATGGCTCAGATGATACCTTTGACGGTTTGGATGCTCTTTATGAGGGCCAGGATGTGCGGCACACTTGTTTCGGTGGACTTGATGTGATCATTGATGATGTCCCCCTGATGATAGACGGTGTGGATACCTCGATGATCCCTTTGATTGGCCAGGGTGATGACTGGATTCATGATCTCCTGCTGGAGGGGGCCGCAGGTCCAGATCTGACCGTTAATTCTTCGATCGGGGTTGCCGGGACCCTTCTTGATGGTTCAGATGCATTTTTCGACGGTCAGATTAGCCAGGATGCCACGGTGTGTGGTGTGATCTTCGCTGGTAGCCCTTTTGATGAAGAGTATCGTCATTCTCCTGATCGTCGATCTTTTGCGCACTCTGTTCATGAGGTGGGCGAGTCTTCTCATGCGGCTGAGGTTATGACACTTTCAGATAGTGATGCGACTATATCAGACATAGCCGTTACTGAGGGCAGGTCAGGGGCTGTCGAGTCTGCAGAGGTTTCAGCTTTTCCTTCTCCTTCGCCCGTTGATCTTCCGATCCTCGATGAGTCGTCATTGATTTCTGGGCCTTTTGTTCTGGATGGGGTACCAGTGAGGACTTGTCAGCTGCTTCCTCGTCCTTCTTGCTCACCACGGCTGCTTGCTTGGCTTGATGGTTTGTCAGCTTATGAGATTCGGGATTTGGAGTCCTATGGCTTCGGTAGTCTGATCCATATGGCTAGAGTTGACATTGATTGGAGGATGCTCGGAGCTGCCTTGGTTGACTGGATCCCTTCGTTGAACTTGTTCGCATTCAACGATATGAAGATGGGACCCTCTTTGGAGGAGCTTGCGCGTTTGACAGGCCTACCTTGGGATTATACTCAGTATTTCTCGCCGAAGACATCGCTGAAGGCTGCCACACCGCAGAACTGGTTCGGGATCCCCTGTCTTGTTCGGCCTGCAGCTGTCGGCCAGGGTGCTGTAGTGTTCTCCTTGGACTTACTGTATGATCTTTTTTCGGGTCCTCGGAGTGTGGCCGATTCTATCCTTGCTCGGAACGCACTGATGTTCTGCTTGATAGCTGAGGTGCTGTTCTCGGGATGGCGCAGGTCCCAGACTCCTTTGCTTTTTGAGGTGATGAGCCGAGCTATCCGACGGCGGGGGATCATTTCTCTCATCTTGGCCGAGCTATTTAACGGGCTGACCGACTGCGCCATGGGCCGCACTCGTGTCCTTCGCGGCTGTTGTGCCTTTCTTCAGGTATCTTTTCTACACCTTTTTTCTTCTTGCTTTGTTAGGAATTTCTTGGCTCTAGCTGAACTTCTTTTCCTTTTTGTGATCAGGTTTGGCTATGGGAGCGTCTTTCTTTGACCGTTCCTATACCCCTTCCTGGCATTCCTAGCTCTGACGTCATGCGTTATATCATGGAGTTTCTTCCTCATACAGCTAGGATGAGCGAGCCCTTGTATCGCAGGATGTTCGCTGAACTTCGTGACTGGAACGTTCGTTGGGAGTCATCTTGGCTTTCACTTCCTCCAGTGCTTTGTGATGCACGCCGCCTTCCTCTGATGTTGGTAGGCTTTCGATCTTACTTCTCTTATCATCCCATTCGGTTCCTGCGGCAGTTTGGGTATGACCAGGATGTTCCTCTTTTCGCTTTCATGGGTATCAGGCGTCGAGCACTTCCATCTAGATCCTCTGACTTTAGGACCCGGGTCAATGGATCTTGGGTGAGTTACTTGACTGCTGATTTGCTGGGTTTTGAGCTGCGGACATTTTCGATGGCAACCGCCCCATATCAGTACTGGGTTGCTGAGCAGTCTTTGTATCGACGTATCCCCTGCTGGCACCAGACTGCTGATGAGGATGAGCAGGATATCCTTGGAGATGCTAGCTCTTCATCTAGTTCATATGAACCCTTTGAGGAGCGCCCGTTTATCGATCCTGGCTTCCTTTTGGCCACTCATGACCATTTGCTGTCTGAGATCTCTGCGCTTCGGTATCATTGTGAGATGATGTCGAGGAGATTGGCTGCCAATCAGAGATTGTCTGATGAGGAGACAGCGATCCGTACTCTTGAGCGCGATGAGACGCATTACCTGCGTATGGAGGTGAGCAGGTTGAGAGCGAGACTACTTCATTATGAGTAAGAGGACTTACCTGATGTGGCCGAGGAGGAGGGTAGAGATTGATTGTGTTGGCCACCTGCACATTCCTTTTTTTTGCATATATGATTGATGATGATGCATTTTTTGTATTTTTGAAAAAGATGCCATGATATGTGTAAAAGAAATATGATGCATTTAATTGAAAAGAGAAAACTGTTTGAAAATCTATTGTGCCATGAGTTGTCTTGTGAGTGTGTTTGGATTTTGTGCCGGGATATAGGAATCAGAACTGGGGCTCGGTCAATGCTTTGACCGATGTCTCGAGATTTGACTTGTGTGCTCCTTTGGTTCCCTTAGAGGTGTAGGCAACGGAAACTATTGCCTCTTGAGATTGTCGGAATCTGTAGAGCTCTTCGCTCCTGGTTGTACTTCTTCTTGTTCTTGAACTGTGACTGCTTGAACTGATTTGGACCGTCTGATTTCTTGGTACCTGCACTTTTGATTTTTTTCTTTTTTCATTTGAGCCATTTTTGCCTGTAGCGCTCTTTCGAGTTTTCACTACAGCCGGCCTTTTCCCGTCGTTTTTTTTCCGTGGCGCCCTTTCGGGTTTTCACCACGTCCCGGGTATTTGATCTTGCCTGCCCCTTGGCAGCTATGCTGTTTTTACCCTCAGTGCCCTTTCGAGTTTTCACCAAGTCCGCTGTATGCCCACTATTTTTACTCAGAGCGCCCTTCCGGGTTTTCACTCCGCCCTCTTTGTTTAGGCACACATTTTCTTTTTTTCTTTTTTGCTTTTTTTTTTCTTTTTTTTCTAGATCTTTGGATAACTGCGGCGACTAGAGGTCGGGAATCCGTCGTTGCCGGCCGACGGCAGTCTTTCAGCCCTTATCTTAAGTTACGATGATAGAGTTGTTGGTCTTAGCTAAAGACCCTTCTGAGATGAATGGATGGATGACTGTGTTTCTTCTTAGACTGATTTTTTTTCTTGGGTGCCTTGCTTTGGCTTCCCTTTTTCTTTCTCTTTTCTTCTTTTTTTTTTCTTTTTCTTTTGTATTCTTTTTCTCTTTTTTTTTTGTCTTTTCCTTTTGAATCCCCTTTTTTGTATTTTTCTCTTTTTGAATCCCTTTATTTGAAACACTTGTTGGTGGACGGAAATGATTTCTTAGAGGTCTTAGCTTCGACCTCTTGACTTCAGCTCTATTAAAGTAACTCTTGATAAGGTCAGAATAACTTACCCGTGAAAGATCTTCACCTTGTCGGCGTTGATTGGCTCAGGAAGATCCACCCCTCTCATGCTGGTAAGTCTGAGGGCGCCTCCAGGAAGTACTTCTCTGATGATCAGTGGCCCGTCCCACGAGGGTTTGAACTTTCCTTTGGGATCCGGAAGGTGCGACGGTAGAATCTTCTTCATGACCATGTCGCCTACCTTGAAACTTCTTTTTCGGACTCTCTTGTTGTAAGCCCGAGCGATCCTTTTCTGATAGCACTGTGAATGACTTAGTGCACGCATGCGCTTTTCATCTGCTAGCTGCAACTGGTCGAATCTGGCCCGTTGCCATTCTCCTTCTTCAACTCCGCTTTCTAGTAACACTCGTAGTGATGGTATTTCCACCTCGACTGGCAGAACTACCTCCATTCCATAGGTAAGCTCGAAAGGAGTAACGCCCGTAGCAGACCGTACAGACGTTCGATAGGCCCAAAGTGCATATGGGAGCATATCTGACCAATCTCGATAGGTCACGACCATCTTCTCGAGTATCTTGACGATTGTCTTGTTTGCGGCTTCTACCCCACCATTCATCTGGGGACGGTAGGGGCTTGATCGATGACGTTGGATCTTGAATTTGTTGAGGAAGTCATCCATCTTCTTGTTGACAAACGGGGTCCCATTATCTGTGATGATAGCATTAGGGATTCCATACTGGCATATGATGTTGTTCTTCATGAATTTGATCACCTGAGATGCTGCAATTATGGTGTAGGAGGCTGCCTCTACCCACTTGGTGAAGTAGTTGACTGTCACAAGTATGTACTCATGACAGTTTGATGCTTTGGGACTGATCTTGCCGATGATGTCGAGTCCCCACATGGTGAGCCAATAGTAGCCAAGTCGTAGAATCTTTTTTGCCATCATGTGCCCGTTCATGTGTGGGCCACAGATTCCTTCGTGTATTTCTTCCATGATCTTTGCAGCTTCTGTTTCATCGACGCATCGAAGGAGGATGTGATTATAGGATCGCTTGTGAAGAATCTCGCCACTGATGGTGAACTGGCTGACCAAACGCTGAATGGTTCGGCAATCTGTTGCTGTTGCTGACTCCGGATACTCCTGGGTTTCGAGATATTGTTTGATGTCGGCATACCAGGGTTTGTCAGGGACAGCTTCGGCTTCTTCTATTTTCAGGCAAAAAGCAGGTTCTTCTTGAATTTCGACTGTGAGCTCCCATTCTGAACCTCCTTTCGGGATCTCGAGCATTGATGCGAGTGTAGCGAGAGCATCTGCAAACTGGTTCTTGGCTCTGGGCATGTATGAGAAGGTGATTTCTTTGAATTCTTCGATCAGATTTTCAAGATACACATGATATGGTATCAACTTCTCGTCCTTGGTCTTCCATTCCCCATTGGTCTGATTGATGATAAGCTGTGAGTCTCTAAATACTCGTAGCTTCTTGACGCCCAAGATTATGGCTTCCCTTAAGCCGGCGATGCATGCTTCGTACTCTGCCATGTTGTTGGTGCACTCGAATGCTATGCGCCTTGAGATAGGAATTGGGACATCATCTGGGGAGTAGAGGATTGCTCCAATACCACTTCCTTTAGAATTTGCTGCACCGTCGAAGAATAACGTCCATTCATCTTTCTTCTTCTTTTCATCCCCTTCAATGAGCAAGAGATCTTCATCAGGGAAGAATGTTTTGAGCGGTTGATAATCCAGGAGTGAGTGAGCGGCAAGATGATCGGCGAGGGCCTGCCCCTTGATTGCCTTCTGAGTGACATAGGTGATGTCGAACTCAGACAGGAGTAGCTGCCATTTAGCTATCCTTCCAGTGAGTGCCGATTTTCAAACAAGTACTTGAGCGGATCCATGTGAGCGAGGAGGAGAATAGGGAATGCAATCATGTATTGACGGAGTGGCTGAGTTGCCCAGACTAGGGCGAGGCAGGTCTTCTCAATCGGGGAATACCTGGTCTCGTAGTCAGTGAACTTTCAGCTCAAATAATATATTGCTTGTTCCTTCTTCCCGGTCTCGTCTTGCTGGCCGAGGACACAGCCAATGGCTTCTGCTGCTACCGAGATGTATAACAATAGTGGTCGTCCAGGAGTGGGCGGCACTAGGACTGGAGGATTCATGAGATATTTCTTGATGCGATCGAAGGCGACTTGGCAATCATCATTCCATTCTTTTGGAACGTTCTTTCGAAGGAGCTTGAAAATGGGCTCACCAATAGGTGTGAGCTGTGCGATGAAGCAACTGATGTATTGAATTCTGTCGAGGAAGCCACGAATTTTCTTCTCTATTCTAGGAGGGGGCATCTCGATGATTGCTCTGGTTTTGGTCTCGTCGACCCTGATGCCGTCCTCGCTCACCATAAAGCCGAGGAGCTTGTCTCCCATTGCACCGAAGACACATTTCTGAGGGTTGAGACGGAGCTTGTATTTTTCTAATCTGTTGAATAACTTCTTTAAATCTTCAAAGTGTCCTTCAACTGTGCGAGATTTGACGATCATGTCGTCCACATATACTTCAAGCTCTTTGTTCATCATGTCATGGAATAATGCTGTCATTGCTCGCTGATATGCTGCTCCTGCGTTCTTTAGACCGAACGGCATTACCCTGTAACAGAAGGTTCCCCAGGGAGTGATAAACGATGTCTTCTCACGATCTTCGATTGCCATCTTGATCTGATTGTAACCTGAGAACCCGTCCATAAATGAGAAGATCTTGTATCCAGCAGTGTTGTAGACCAGAGTGTCGATATGTGGCAAAGGGAAGTCATCTTTTGGACTGGCTTTGTTGAGATCTCGGAAGTCGATGAACATTCGAACCTTGCCGTCCTTCTTTGGTACTGGTACGATGTTGGCGAGCCATTCAGGGTAGTTGGAGACTACTAAGAATCCCACATTGTACTGTTTGATGACTTCATCTCGGACTTTCAGAGCCCATTCTGGCTTCATTCTTCGAAGTTTCTGCTTCACTAGCTTCATATCTGCCTTGGTTGGCAGATGGTGTACAACGAGCTCTTCATCGAGCCCCGGCATGTCTTCATATGAGAACACGAAGTTGGACAATCTTGGAGCTAGGAACTCTATTATTTTCTGTTTCATCTCAGGTGGCAACGATTTTCCAATGCGTACTTCCCTAGGGATCTCAGGTGTCCCCAAGTTTACTATCTCGAAATCATCGGCTACAACATTGGCTTTAGATTCGAACTTTTTGAGGAGATCCTCAAGTTCGGGAGCAGGATCATCATCTTCCTCATCCCGAGCTTCGTCCAGACCCATGAGCTCGAAGTCTAATTCGATGTCGAAGTCATATGATTCGACTTCAAACTCATGTGACTCTTTAGACGAACTTGGCACACTATTGAATGCAGGAAAAGAAATGTTTTTTGGTTTTTGAGATTTTTCTGAAATGGAAATGCTAGATGTTTTTGGCTTTTGAAAGTTTTTGATTTTTTTAGATTTTCGAAATTCATGGGACTTTGAACAAGCGGGCATTGCAGACCATGATTGAGCCCAACTTGTCCCAAAGTTCCGGTCGCTGCTTAAACAGGCATTTTTTTTAAGCCAGAGCCCTCAGATGGTTCTTTGGCTGACTCAAAAGTTAGGGGAACAGATGACCATTCAGGACCCCACACTTCCTCCCCTTAAGAGGTGGGGGTTGATGATTCGGGCAAAGAATCACAGCCTGGCTCAACGACCATGATTTCTCGCTGGTCGGGTTCGAGATCTGAGTCGTACTCAGTCCCTCCCGGATCACTTACCTCGCATGGCTGTTCGTCTGGTTCTACGGCTAGACACAAGTTCGGAATCTGGACATCGGACCAATCCAGGGCTGGCCACTTCCCTTTCTTGGTCCAATGGATGGGCTGCTTCTTCCCCTGGCTGACGATTAATGATGTTGATTCTGCAGAGATGGGCAAGTCATGCCCCTTGCTGATTGATACTGAGATGGGCAAGTTGTGCCCCTGGCTGGCTGGGATTGAAGCGGGCAGGTTGTGCCCCTGGTTGGGAGCAGGTGTTAGAGTAACCTGGTCCTGAAGCTGCTGTATTTGACTTCATTCTTCATCTTTATCATTTTCTTCTTCTTCTGGAGGCTTAGATGGTTCGAGAATCGGATCCCATCGAATGGGGGGCCACGTGGCCCAAACTAAGCTCATCGGGAGGCCTTTGTGTAGTGCAGTCGGTTGATTCCCTCCTGGATCTTTGCAAGGTTCTCCTGATTTGACGAATCGGATGGGTGAGCACCGAAATTTCTTCCTTCTTTTATCCATGAAGATTGCCCTGTATCCGAGTCCCCATTTGCGTTGGTTATATACCAGCGGTACCTTTCTAGACTTGAAATGATTCTTCATTCGGTATTTGAGGCTTAGACGTTCTGCCGGTGAAAAGACATGGTCCACCTTTATCGGTTCTGGATTGGCGATAGAGTTCACAATCTCGAATTCGAAACTGTGAAACGGGATGTCTTCTTCAGAGTGCTGGATATCGATGACAGGGATGTCTGGTTCAGTGGCAGCAGCATTGGAAGGAATGATGAGCTCTTTCTCCACATGGATAGAGATTACTTGATTTCCACAGATGTATTTTACTCGTTAATGCAAGGTTGATGGCACAGCTCCAACCTTGTGCAGCCAAGGTCGTCCGAGCAACATGTTGAAAGAGGCTGATATATCCAGGATTTGGAATGTGATGGTGGAGACTTCCGGACCTATCTGTTCCTCTATGTCGACCTCCCCTTCCACTGATCGGCGGGTGTTTTCGAATGCTCTGACGCATATGGTGCTGTGTCGGAATGAAGAAGGATTGATTCCCAGACGTTCTGCAGTCTTGAGTGGGCAGACGTTTAAGCTTGAGCCATTATCGATAAGGACCAGTGGGACGCAGAGGTCTTTGTATCGTAAGGCTATGTTGAGGGATCGCCCATGATCGCGTCCTTCCGGTGGCAACTCATTATCGATGAAGGTGATGGCGCGTGGAGCCAGGAGTTGTCCAATCATCAATGCTATCATCTTTGGTGCCGTATCGGAGGAGACGTAAGCATCGCTCAAGGTTTTGACAAATATTTCTCGGTATATGCGAGATGTGCAGAGTAGCTCCCATACTGAGATTTGAGCAGGGATTGACTTGAGTTGAGTCACAACATCGTATGCGGCTTCATTTTTGTTGCCGAGGCCTGAGAAAGCGCCTTTGGGATCTCCTCTGTTTTGATTATCTCTTCGGATGCAACGCCCATTGGGATTCATGTTCCCCACTTCCGCACATTCTGGATAGTGCCATGGGACCTCTTTATAATTTTCCTCACTTTGCCCTCTAGGACCACAGGTTCTTGCGATGGTGCTAGTGTGGGTACCAGATCTTCCTCGTACGGAGCTTTTGCCTTGAGAACTACATTGTTGCCTATGCTGAAGGGGTAATATCGAGGCTTGTCTTCATAGATCACATAAGGTTGCGGTCCTGGCTTGACCGTTCCTGGAGCAGGAGGCTCCCATGGAATGAATACTGGTCCTCTTGATATGGCAGGAGGTTTCTCTGTTCGTCCCAGCTGCCGTAGTGTGATTGACACGCCCCCGGGATTTGCCCCTTGCAATATGACTGGCTCAACTGGAGGAGCTCCTTCCAACACAATGGGTTCTTGCTACTGATGAGTATGGTTTCTCCATGGCGAATTGTGTTGTTCCTGTGCTGAAATTGCCCCTTGCAAGACGACAGGTTCGTATGTGGGCTCGATGTACGATTGTGCTCCTTCCAGAATGACTGGTTCCCAACATGAATGGCTGTAAGGTGCCCCTTGCACAACTGGCACATCATATGGAAGTGTTCCTTCGAGTACTACTAGCTCGGAGACTGAAGGAAGAAAGGGACTTACCCCTTGCAAGATCGGAGGAGGATTTGTTGGCCCATAAGTGTAGGCATGAATGGATTGGATGGGGGAGAAGAAGCGATCGAGGCGTTCTCCTTCTTCTATGCTGTTGACGGTGGGGCCTCGAGACGAACTGGGGTCCGTCTGATGCTGAGGCAAAGGATTCTGAAGGATGTTGGTGGAAGCTACTGCAGGAGTTCCAGGGACCGAGATGACGATCTTGCGATCATCAATCAGATCTTGTATGGCGTTCTTCAAAGTAAAGCATCGATCAGTAGTATGGTCACGCCCTTGATGGTAAGCACAGTACTCATTTTCTCGGTAGTTTGGAGGCAGAGGATGAGGAGGAGGCCTAGGTGTCATCAGAGTGAGTAACTGCTTTTGTACTAGCATAGTCATGACTTGACTAAGTGGCTGAGTGAGTGGAGTGAACTTCCTAAGCTCCCTGTAATTCTGCCTGTTATGGTATGGGTACTGACCATTTCCTCTGAACTGCTGCTGCTGTCGAGGTGATTGTGGTTGCGGATTTGGTCGTGGTTGATACCTCTGAGGTTGGTGCTAAACCTGATTCTGCTGACGCTGTTGATGTCCCTATGGGGGAGCACATTGATTACCCTGAACGGTGGTGTTGATTTGTTTACCTCTGTCAGGCGGGGAGGAGAACCGCTGCGGTTTCCGTTCCCATATCCGATGGGTCTTCCCTCCACTCTGTTTCTCTTGACCGGAGTGGCTTAATGAGGCCATGGGGAGATCGTTCCGGCACGGATTCCTGCTTCGACTTGCTCTCCAGCACGGATCAACTGTGAGAAATTCGCATATGGATGCGAGATGAGATATCCAGATATGCCAGGATATGTTGAATGAACAATTATGGAGATTTGTTCTTCGTCGTCGATAGGTGTCCGCATTCTGGCTGCCATAGCTCGCCAACGTCCCACATAAGCTGATAATGTTTCATCACTCCTTTGCCTGAGAATCGCGAGGTCGGCTCTTCTGGGTGACATGTTGAGATTGTATGCGAATCTATCGACGAAAGCCTGGGAAAGCTGTTCCCACGTCCTGATGCGGTGGCAGTCCAATGAGGTATACCAATCTAGGACATCGCCCTTCAGAGATTTTTGGAACAAACGAATGAGGGCCCCTTCATTTCCTGAGATTGCACTTAGCTCTCCACAGAAGGCCTTGAGATGTGCTGTGGGACAACCGCTGCCATCGTATCTTTTGAATTTTGGTACCTCAAAGTTTTAAGGTACTTGAGCATCTGGGAAAGGACACAAGTCTCTAAACTTGGTCGAAGGTAGATCGATTCCTTGTTGTCGCTGAAGCTGATTTTGCAAGATCTGGAACTGCTCCCGCAACTCGTCCAGTCCTGAATGATCTGTTCGAGCTACTGGTGCCTCTTGGAGTAAGGCACGTTCTTCTTCGGCATAGTGGTCGATGTCTTCGACCCCATGTGCTTGCTGAAAAGCAACCGCGGGTTGCTGAAATTGATTTGATGATTGAACTGGATTCGGATGAACTTGTGCTTGAAATGATTGTAACTGAACTGGGGATTGTACTGAAGGTTGAACTGGAACTTGCTGGAAATTGACTGAAGATTGCTGAATTGAAGATTGCTGGAAATTAACTGGAGTTTGCTAATTTGAAGATTGCTGAAAATTAACTGGAATCCCATCGGCGGGGATGTGCTGGAATTGAAAAGTGCTCTTGTTTGCAGGAGGCTGAGATGCTGGGAAGTTACCCCCTTGTTGGGTATTCGCCACTGTCCACTGATTGATGTGGGCTTGACACTAACCCCCATTGTGGGCATTTGCCAGTGCTGTCCCTGTTGCTGGAAATTGAATTGAAATTCCATCGGCAGGGATGTGATGAAATTGAAAAGGTGTCCCATCGGCGGGGACATGCTGAGATCTACTGAGACTGTTGTTTACAAGATTGACTGGAAGCTGACTGGAAGTCCCTGCGACGGGAGTGCTCTGAGATGGCCCTGTCGTCGCGGGAAGGTATTGAGGAGGATGCCCCATAGCGAAGGGCTGAGACGGTTGCTGTCGGTAGTCTTGGGCAGACTCCGATGGTTGTGCTTGATTTGAACTGGAGGCTGGAAGGACCCGGCATGGCTGCTGAGATTGCTGAACTGGGCCAACCTGATTGTTGGCTGCTGCGGTGGCTTGTGCTTGCATGAATTGCAAGAGCATTTCTTGCATTGATTTCATTCCTTATACCAATTCTTGTATGATTGGCGTATTATCAATGGGCTGTTGCGCTGGAGGTTGCGCTTCGGTCATCTCAAGAGCAGAGAAGAGATGAGTTTCTTCTTCGTGGTCGGACTTGCTTGCTGAGCCCGAGTGCGGATTATGCTGCGGAAGGGAAGTTGCTTACGAACACGTTGAGCCCGAGGAGGCGCAATGGTGAGGACTATACTCTATTCTTTTTGGGTTTTGGGATTTTCTATTTTTTTTTCTGGTTTTGGGATTTTCTATTTTTTTCTGGTTTTGTTTTGGGTAGAATGCTATGTAGATGAGATTGTATGAGGATTAGTGACTTTCAAGTACGGGAAGGATTCTGTTTTTCAAGTCGGATCACGACTAGTGGGACTAGCTCATCCCCAGCGGAGTCGCCATTTTGTGGACCCTCCCCGTTTCCGCGCTCCCACACGACGTTCTCGTCCCTTCCCCTTTCGGGAAAAGAAGGAGAGGAGGATGCGTGAGTGCGAATCGCCGTTTGTGCCACTGGCTTGCCTCGTTCTCGAGGGCTTTGTTTGGTAGTCGTGTTTAAGCTAGATGTGTTTAAATGAGTTTATATAAGACCAGAGTCGCCACTAGCCAATTACTTCGAATTTACAGTCGGCTAGACCCCGTAGAAACGTTAGAGAAGGGGATCCGAAGATTCCTTCCTCTAAAATGACTCCTTTTGATCTGCGGCCAGAGATTCAAGGTAAGGGATCACGGTTACAGGGTGGGAAGAGGTTAAGCACCCCACACACTGCCCGTACTGAAGTACGGTCTCTACTTCACAGAATCGAACTAATACTTTAAAGTCTGTTTTAATCCTCGTACATTCTCATAGATGACATGATGCATGAATGCGGGTCTGAACAGTAAGAGTTTCTGATGGGTAGGTTCCAACAACGGGCAAGCCCAGAGCATACGCTCGAACTGACAGGTGCTTAATATAAGACGTATGCAGTGTGCTTGGATAATCAAAGTGCTTTATAGTGAAGCATGAATGCAGGTCTGAACAGTAAGAGTTTCTGATGGGCAGGTTCTAACAACGGGCAAGCCCAGAGCATATGCTCGAACTGACAGGTGCTTAATATAAGACGTATGCAGTGTGCTTGAATAATCAAGGTGCTTGCAGTGAAGCAGGGGGGTTGGAAGAAAAGTAAATGTTGCACTTATGATAGATGCAAATGAGATGATGCTGGAAAAAGAGTAGCTGGATAGACGGAGGTGTCGCAAGGGTTGGCTTCGAGTGGCTGGATCAAGACTTGGATGGCTTGGGAGACTTGGACCAGTGGTCAGGCTGGGTTGGACCAGGGCTAGGATCTCCTTACTCGGGCTCTCCCTGGTGGAGGAATGGGCTAAAGGGTGGAGAAGAACTCAGACGGACGGTCGCTGGACTGGGCGGATTGTTGTGTTAAAATGAGAAGGGGAGAGGGGTATTTATAGCAGCGGGCAGTGGCAGATTGTGTAAATATTTTTGGGCGGCCCGCTGTGGGCCGCCCGTACGGTCACTCCTCAATTTCCAGCGCGCGGTACGGTCGTTTCTCAGGGCTGCTGTTTGGCTCGGTGGGTCAACTCAGTGAGTTGACTCAGCGGGTCGACTCGGCGGGTTGACTCGACGGGTTGACTCGGTGTTTTGACTCGACGAGTTGACTCAACGGATTGACTCAGTGAATTTGACTTTTTTAGGATTTTTTGACTGGCTTTTCTTATGGGGGATTTTTCAGGCTGATGTTTAGGACTGCGTTGACTGGGTTCAGGCTTGAGTTTGGCTATGGATTGGGGCTTACAAGGGTGAGTTTGGCTGAGTTTGGACTTGGGGTTTGGGGGTATGGTCCTCCATTCATCCAGCTATCTCTACCAACAGTGTAGCCGAAGGTGGGGTGTCTACACTATACACCAAAGACACACTGATCTATGCCTGGCCACATAGGAATGCTCAAATGAACAACTGATTATCTACAGACTACAATTAACAATTCAAACATTTAAACAACTAACTTAAATAGTAAAACAGTTAACTAAAAAAAATGAACAATCAATTAACTAAAGAAACAACTAACTTACAACAATTAGGTATCAACTCATTAAACAATTATGTCAAATTTAATTTGACTAATAAAACAACTAACTTACAACAAATAACAATTTACTAATTAACTTCTTAAACAAATAAATATTAAGTATTAACAAATAATTAATTAAACAATCAACAATGTGGATGCTGGACGGACAGGGGGGGTCGGGCTGTTGGACGGACGGGGGGGTCGAGCTAGATGGACAGGGGGGTTGGCTGTTGGACGGAGGGGGGGGTCGGGCTGGACGGACAAGGGGTGTCAGCTGTTGGACAGACAGGGGGGTCGGGCTGGACGGACAGGGGGGGTCAGGCTGCTGGACAGAAAGGAGGGGTCCGGCCGATCGTTAGCTGGCAGGGCGACGAGAGAGAAGGGGGGGGGGGGGGGGGGGGGGGGGGGGGGGGATGGTTACCTAGCTGGAGAGAGATGAGATGTCAGATGAGGGAGTGCCGGAGAGGTAGGAGATGATGCAGACGGCCAGAGGTGGTAGCTGTCGCTGGTCAGGCCGGGGCTACAGGGAGGGCAAGCTCGGTATTAGCGGCTAATACCGAGCCTCTACGAGCCGAGCGAGCCAAGCTTAGGTCAGGCTCGAGCTTGGCTCGAATTTCCAACGAGCCCAAAAATTCGGCTTGGCTTGGCTTGAAACACCCTCCGAATCGAGCCGAGCCGAGCAGAGCTTTTTCGAGCCGAGCGGAGCGAGCTTTTCGAGCTATAGCTCGGTTCATGTACAGCTATAGTCTGGTCCGAAAATGATGGGCCATTTTGGAACCTTGAAGTGGCCTTCTTTCTATTATGCCTTCCGCATCATACATGCCCTTCCATACCCCTCCTGTATATCTTCTTCGAGCAATCAACTCAAGAGCAGGTAATCGATCAACCTTCCTTCTCTTCACCTCTCTCTCTCTCTCTCTCTCTCTCTCTCTCTCTCTCTCCACTCCTAGTGTTCTGAAGGAATATCTAAAAAAACCATTTCGGTTTTACAAAAAAAAAAAACATTTCTACCTTTGATGAGAGTTCTTTGTGCCTGCTAATCCCTTATATATATATATATATATATATATATATATATATATATATATATATATATATATAAACCTCTCTAAATTAAGCATACTTTCCAAATCCAAAAACCCTCATGTTTGTGCATTCTAGTGGCTTTCTAGTATTGACTCGACGGTGTTCCTGGCTCAAACTAGGAGATCCGGATGCTACAGATGGGTAATTTCCATTTTCTCACCAAAAAAAAAAACACTAAGAGAGAGAACCCGTCGTTAGATTATCATGGGACACGAGAAGATCAATATTAAACAGATCGAGAATGTGACTAATAGGCAAGTCACCTTCTTGAAGCGGCAGGCTTCTGAAGAAGACCCACAAGCTTGCCATCCTTATCCGCCAGCAGCAAGATGTTCGAGTATTGTAGTCTGTCTTTGAAGTTTGTAAGCTTGTATTCACCCCTCTTATACTAATTTCCTTGACCCATTTTTTCATTATGTGGTGCATACATGGGTGTTCATTTCCTGGTGCAATTTGCATTTTTTAGAGTTTAGAAGGTTACTATAGTTTTCGGTAATTGGCATGGTTTAAGACACAATCTTCTTTATTGGCTTAAGATGTATGCCTTTTTTCCATTTTCACGAGTTCGTGTTTTATAAAAGATGTAAGTATAATCTTGATGTTGGTGGACACCAATCTGCCACCGGTGTCGGATGCCAACACCCATTTGAAGATATCCTTTTTTCTTCACATTTTTAGGACTAGGGTTTTGTTTCATGTTATTCTGCATGGTGATAATTTGAATAACTTGTTTTTTTTATCCCATTTTTCTGACCTGTTATTCTTATCGAAAAATAAATTAATTAATAAATTTTGTACACAGACCGTAGATGACTTGTTGTACGCCTATCTCGATCACTGTCCAACCTGATGGTTGGCGCCAATCCCAACAGACATTTTAAAATGGTATTTGAGAAGTTCCATTTTGAAATGTGTGTGGAATTCCCATCTACGGTCCTTTGTGTGATATGGGTTTGCACCAAATCTCAAGTGTACATAATGTATACGGAAACAGGCCTTCTTGTGAAGAGGGTTTTTATTGCAGTATGTGTGTATGATGATAAGTTGGTAGCTCGTAGAAATTGACATAGCTAATGACACATAACTCTTTTTTTTTAGATTGTTACAAGGAGGTTTTCTTTTTAATTAGCCGTCCATTTGTTTTGAACATTGTGGCCCACTTGATGAGTGGCCCCAGGCATATACATTGTCAGCCAACCTGATGGATGGCTTAGATCTTGCTCGTGTGTGTTAGTTTGGTACATGCGTGTGGGGTTAACTAACCTATGTGTCATTAATTAGAATCCGACCATCTTAAATACCATCAACATCAAACACAAATTGCAAGCATCCATGCTTCTAGTCTTCTTCTTCTTCGTCTTCTTTTTTTTTTTCCTTTTAATCCATGCTTCTAGTTGGACTAAAAAACCATATGAGCAAAATATCCAGAGGAATTGGATCAGCAACATCATGCATGTGTTGGCGCATTACGGTTCATAATTTGAGTGAGAATTGTTATGTTTATTTGCTTGCTTCGGACAAGCGCCTAAAAATAAAAAAAAATAAAATAAAAAAGATAGAATCATTCTATTTTATTTTATTTCGTTCAATTCAACGATTGACCATATCATTAATTGAAGCAACCTCGGAACAAATCAAACAAGCAATAGAGAAAAAATAGTTCAAATAAACACAGACAACAAATATATATATATATATATATATATATATATATATATATATATATATATATATATATATATATATATATATATATATATATATATATATATATTATAGAGGCCTTTAGCATTTGGTGCAAAAAAAGAAGCGTTTGTATGGGTAATCTTAGGGAGTGCTAGTTTTTGTTTGTTGTGTATAAGATAAGTGTGTCTGCTTGTCTTTTTTTGGTGGGCCTACACGAATCTCGGTTTGTTTACTATATAGCTCCTTTTGGAATGAATATATTGAAATTCTTTGGTTAAAAAAAAAAGTAAACACAGAGAATACATGAAATTTTATGTGAAAAACTCTTACGAAAAAAAATTACGGCACAAAGTGACGATCAATCCACTATATTAGAAGGTTACAAAAGATGGAATCACGCTGAGAGAGGTTGATCACAAATCCATAGTTGATTATTGATAGCCAATACACATTGAGGATTGTCGATATTGATACACACTAAAGATCGCTGATACACTGTGGATCGCATGCAGTTATTCTCTTGCATTAAATGCACCATGCAACCGCCCAAACTCTTAGTCTCCGTGGAGAGCCTTCGGCGAGAGTATACGTAGATCCTTGAATTATGACCGCTAGTGGTTATTGGTTAGTTGATAGAAACTCAACTAAGTCTCCAAGGGAGCCGGTTTTGTGTAGGACCGAGGTTGTTAGTTAACCTATAAAAAACTAAATGTAAAGGTTGAGAGGTGAACCTAATTTAAAACCTCTGATATAGTGAAATCCGGTGCACTCGAAGGAAGAATGTAGAAGCCAAAAGTGAAGTAGGGAAACCAAACCACTATACATGCTTATGTTTGGATTATGAACTATGTACATATTCTATTTATACTTATGTATTTGATTAGTTGAATTATATGAATGTTCTATTTGAATAGTATCTTAGACACTTAAATGATAGCACACACAAGTTTTATTTTCACTTCACCTATATAGATTTCTTAAATGTTGAATCATTTATAGTCTATGTGATTGGAACCACTTGGCTTGAAAGGCTAAATGTTAATTGTTTAATTAGTTTTAATTAGGCATGAATTTTAAGTAGTCATAATCTCCCTCCCCCTGACTTAGCCATTGTTCCTAATAGCTCCACCAAACTTTCACGTGTAAAGTATTTTAAGTGTGAGATATAGATACAATTTCAGTAACTCATGTACTAAAAGCTACTAATCTTAATAAGTAATTTTTTTAGATTTTTAATGTGTGACTTTTCTACTTTCTCTTTCAATCTATGTCAAAAAAGGCTCTCTATCACCTCCATATCAGATGAGGCCCCATGTGGTGGACTGTCCACATTGAAGGTGGGCCTCACACAATGAACGGCCCACATAAAATATTAGCCCCACATGATGGACGACCACATATTGATGTGGGCCCACATATGGATGGTCTACATCAAAAGTCGGTCCATAATGATAAAAGCCCACATCCAAAGCAAGTTGGTATGATGGACGACCCACTTCAAAGGTGGGGCCTACATGATGGACAGTCCACATCAAAAGAGGGCTGCACATGATGGGTAGTAGATGTTGAAGCTGGCCCCACACGACGGATGACCCATATTAAAGCGATCCCACATGATGGACTGTCTACATTAAAGGTCAACCCCTAATGATGAATGACCCACATCCAAGGTGAGCCTTGCATGATGGGCAACCCACATTGAAGGTGGGACCCGTATGATGGACAGTCCACATCAAAGGTGGGCTCCACATGCTGGGCAATTAATAGTGGGCTCCACATGATGGACAGTACACATCAAGGTGGACGATGATCTCTTACCCCTTTTCACTGTTCATTTGCTACACCAGATTAACATCCAATTCAGACAAGCTGTCATGCCTTGGCTCACTTGAATTCCACATGATAATATGTCAGTGAAGCCATAGGTCCTTACTCATGCCTCTCTGGTAGACTCACAAGAGTTTCAAGCTGGATTTCGGAACCAGCATGAGTTCTCGGTGGGTTTGTTGGAACCTGCATAAGTTCTCCCTATTTCTAGCGGGATGCCAATTGCTTGGGATGGGAAGCTAGGTGGGCCCACCATAATGTTTACGAGAAATTCACTCTATCAATGGGCCAAAAAAGAAGCAGATCCAAAATTCAAGTGGGCAACACAAGAAATAGTGGGGATTGAATGTCCACCATTGAAACATTCATAGGCCATGGAAATTTTGAATCAGTCTAATATCTTCCATTTTTCAGTTCATCCTGGTACAAATGACTTCATGAACGGTATGGATGATATATAAACATCACGGTGGACCTAGGGCAGCTAGGTTTCAACGGTAGACATTTCATTACTCACTTTTTCCTGTCATGGAGCCCACTTAGAGTTTCGGATCTGTCTCATTTTTAGCCTGTGTCCAAATATGATCTAGCAAAACAAATGGCCGTGAATTTCTCACCAAAACAACACAGTGGGCCCCACTATCTTCCCATTACCGAAAGTTCCTATGATATTGCATGCAATCCACGTATTTATTTTGTAGCTGTAGATGAATGGATCTGAGAATATCCCTTTGCCGATTCCAGCGAGTGTGACTGGGGCAGTTCAGGGAGTGGCACATGCGGAATGCCGGCTTTAGTTAATCTCATATGTTAGGATCGGACGGCCCCAGTTCATCCATCGGCTCCATTAATATCATGAGGTCAGGCCATTGTACGAATTTTCTAACTGTGAAAGAAATGAACTGGGCTTTTTCCAGCACTGGCAGTGACTGGGCCCGGTCCATCACTGCCTGGAGAGCGGATTAGGTGAGACCCGGCCCTTACCGTGGGGTTACTGTGGGGCCCACATTGATGTATCTATTATGTATCCACACAGTCCATCCATTTTTCCGGATCATTTTATGACATTATCAGAAAAATAAAATAGATCCAATCATAAGGTGGACCATACGATAGGAAACAGTGTTGATTGACCATTAATGGGCCAAAAAAGTTTTTGATCAAGATTAAATTTGTTTTTTCCCTTCATCCAGGCTTATTCGACCTTATAAACGGATTGGATGGTAAATAAACACTACAAAAACATTAAGGTGTAGGACGGTCAATCACCACTGTTTCTTATGGTATGGTCCACTTGATTATTGGATCTGGTTCATTTTTGGGGTAATGCCCTAAAATAATCTGGAAAAAAGTATGAACGGAGTGGATGTATAATACATATATCAAGGTGGGCCCCACGGTAAGGGCCGCACCGTCTTGGGTTAGGCCGGGTCTCACTTAATCCGCTCTCCTGCCTGCGCGTATGATTTTTATATACTCTCGCAGAGTAGGATATATTTCTTTCTCAAAAATCCCGATAATCGTTGCTTCGTTAAAAACCACGCAAATTTCGTTGACTACAAATCGTCACCACTTCTTAAGTTGTGGTGTCTCCCTCACCGTACGCGTGGCATACACGCGCATCAATCTAAGCCGTCAAAAGTTCAAAGATCCCATGACATATTGGATGGTAATCTGGAGCCCAGGAAGGTACTGGACAAAAGCTTGCCGTCTCTCCCCAATACATGTGATCGGGTGTTGAATCTATCTGAACCGTCCATATAGGGATACTTATCATGGATGGCCTATATTTAAAATCACACACATCATAGCATACATCCACCTTGACAAGTGTGCTGTATCATCACCCTGGATGCAGAAACAAAACAAAACATCCAGCGGTCCAAATCCAAGTACCAACGTCCCAAGTTTATTGACTCCCTACATTAGTGCCACGTGTATGGTGCATGACACACCAAAAAACATCAAGAGATTGGTGATGATCCATCCCCAATGTATTGAATTTTTTTTTAAGGTCGCGACTGTATCTTGTCGTCATGTTTCAATGATCCAAACCGTTGACACAATGGGCATCATCGTGTATGAGATTGCCCAAAAAAATAAAATGAAAAACCTCCTAGACGAAAATCTCAACCGTTTGATGGGCCAAATCATAGAAAACAACGTTAAAACAATAAAACACAATAACCAACAAATTCAAGTGGTGGGTTCATCATCAAGGTGGACACATCTTGGACGGATGAGTTTGGGTTCTATACAATAGCACGTGGGCCCTCTACTCGAATTTGAGGGCTCTTGGGCAGTTATACACTTTTTTTTAATGGGGTGGCCCACCTGGATACTGGATTAGGC
The DNA here is from genome assembly GCA_003013855.2 of Liriodendron chinense. Taxonomy (NCBI): domain Eukaryota; kingdom Viridiplantae; phylum Streptophyta; class Magnoliopsida; order Magnoliales; family Magnoliaceae; genus Liriodendron; species Liriodendron chinense. Next base: position 228,032 of record PVNU02001684.1, read on the forward strand.
TGATTTTTTAGATGGGTGTGTGTGATAGTGGGCAGAACCTGTTGGACGGGTTGGATGTCATCCACTGTCCACGTGGAGCTTACATGTGCCAGGTGGGCGGGCCAAATGCAAGTGCGATGGATAGTGTGCATCGTACAAGTTGCATACGTAACGTGCCATGCAAGAATTCAAATTAAACACGTTGCATACGTTGCAATTTAGATGACTCATGAACTAAAGTTCACGCTTATCTATTATCTGACCATGAACGTTTATTTGACGGTCAAAACTGAAAGAAATCCAACGGTTCCATTTCAACACACGTGCGCACCCGAATATGAGGTTGGAATTTCTCGACCCATCTGATTTTGGGCTTACAACTTAGCCACAGTGGGTCCCACAATTTACACGGTTCAACTGGACGCGAAATTGCCTGTTCTCCTGGCAACAGGAAGTTCCTGTGGTCGGAATTTATGTGGGGCCCACAGAGATGCCCGAAACAAATCCACTCCGTCCATCAGTTTCTCAGGATCATAATAGGATATAAAAAAAAGGCAGATCCAAAACTCAGGTGGGCCACAACACACGAAACAGCAGGGATTGAATTCCCACCATTGAAAATTTTGTGGGGCTACGGAATTTTGCATCAGGATGATATTTAAGCCTACATTTTAGCTTAATGGTAAAAACCATATGAACGGTTTGGATGGCGTATAAACATCATGGTCCGCTCCAGTAAGGTTTGAACAGCGGAAGTTTTCGCTCTCACCGTTTCGTTTCGTGTGGGCCACCTTAGTTTTGTATCTCCCTATTTTTTGAGTGCTGTCTTATTGTGATCTTGAGAAACTGATGGACGGGGTGGATTTGTCACGGGCATCTTTGTAACGGGGTGGATTTGTCACGGGCATCTTTGTAGGCCCACATAGCTTCCTACCACAGTAATTTCTATTGTCCGCGGCACAGGCAATTCGCGTTCGATTTCACGGTGTTAACATGTGCCACGTGTGCAGTTTCTAAGTGCGGATTATCAAGTCTCATTTTCTGCCAGATGGTCAAACAAAAGCTGCACGCCTACGGCTAACCGAGCACTATGTCGGCGGAGAACATGAATAGATCCACGCCGTCGATCAGGTGTGAAGCTTCGTGTCAACTTTGAAAACTAAAAATTGGGTTAGGCCAAAATCCAGGTGGGCCACACTATAAGGAACGGTTGGGATAGAACGCCCACCATTAGCTATATGGGATCAACGCCTAACCTGGGCCGCGCAGCTGATGGACGAGGTGAATCGCGTCCAAACTAAGCGGTCCATACATCTCACCATGCGCAGTCAGCACCAATGTTCTCGATCAAAATAACTTCCCTTCTCAAGTGGGGCCCACATAATGTATTCACAATATCCAATCCGTCGGATGCCTCACCGAATGTTACCTCCAAGGGCCACATAATGAGATGTGGAAACGCAATTGGGCCACAGGACATAGGACATAGGACATAGGACACAATGGGAAGCATATTCCGATGTACCGTTTGGATGTGATTCATTAACCACGTGGACCCCAGATTCGGATTGTGAGGACTGTGTGGGACCCACTGTGATGTATGTGTTTTATCCACTTGGCTCATCTGTTTTTTTTTTTTTTTTTTTTCCAGCTGATTTTAGGGCTTGACCCTAAAGCATATCCAAAGCTCAAGTGGATCATACCAAATGAAACAGATGAGATTGAACGGCCACCATTGATTATTTCTTTAGGATAAGCCCGTTTGGCACTATGGATTTGAGGAGAAGTGAAAGCTATGATATGAATTCTCATCAATTACAATTCTTATCAATTCCAGATTTTCTGTTTGGCAGTCAAGATTTAGAGAGAAATCAAACATGAAGGAATGGACCGTGTAAATTTTAATCCCACTGTAATAGCCTCGATTTTTAAATCCATGCCATTCATCCATTTTTACATATCGTTTCATGCCAAGATCTAAAAAATAAAGCAAATCCACATCTAAAGTGGATTTATGATGCACAAAACAAGAAAAAATGAAGAGTGAGACCTTTATGATGCACAAAAGTTTTAGATTAAACTGAAATTTGTATGGTCCCTTCATCTAAGTTTTTGTGACCTTATCAACAAGTTGGATGGAAAACATACATCATGTTGGTCCCATAGTTAAGGACACATTACGGTAGGACCCACTTTGGGAAGGATTTCCTTCAAATCCTACCCTTTTTTGTAGGATTTGAAATAGAGCTAAAAGAGCATTTTTGAGTTCTCCTAGATTCCTCTCAAATCCACTTCTCATCAAATCCATGGTGCGAAACAGAATAAAGCAACCAGTTGCTCCTCCTTTCTCCTCAAATCCATGGTGCCAAACGGGCCACGAGGGTAATGGAAGCTTTGGCTGAGATGGATATTTCTGTTTTCCCTTCGTCTAGGTTACAGTGTGGCTTTGGATGAGATGGATATTTCTGTTTTCCCTTCGTCTAGGTTATAGTGTGACCTTATGAGCACGTTAAATGACAAATAAACATCACCGTATTATTCCTGCTATTTCCAATAGTGTGGTCCACTTTAGCTTTCAATCAAGTTGAATTTTGGATCACGCCTTAAAATAACTGAAAAAATGGATGGACGGTGTGGATAAAGCACATACATCCACCTTGGCATATGTATTATATATCCATGCCGTCCATCTGTTTTTTAAGCTCAATTTAGTGCAGGAGTGCAAAAACTAAACCGATCTAAACAAATCTAGATTTCGAATTGACCACACAATAGGAAAGAGTGGTGATTGAATGTTCACCGTTAAAACTTCTTAGGCCCACCATAATATTTATTTCCCATCCGAAAAAAAATATATCAGCCTGATCCAAAACTTTTGGGGTCCACAAAATTTTTTTAATGGTCATCACCACTGTTTACTGTGGTGTGGTCCACCTTTGCTTTGGATCTGCTTCATTTTTTAATTCAATGCAAAAATGAGCTGAAAAAACGGATGGCTGGCATGGATATACACTAGATACATCAAGGTCTGCCCCACTGTTAGGGCCGCACCTAATCCGCTTCTCACCTCTTTCAGAATAGGAGAGCCGATTGCATGGGGAGTGGATTTCCGGCTGTGTGGGGCCCATAGGAAAATCCACTCCGTTCATCTGTTTTGAAATATCAAAATAGGACAGGATGTTAAAAATCAGAAAGATCCAAAACTCATATGGGCCATACCACACAAAACAGTGGAGATTGAACGCTTGGCGGTGAAATAAGTTTTTATCAGGACTGTATTTGTTCCTACCGTTTATATGAGTGTTAATGATACTATTAACGATTTGGATGGAATATAAACATCAAGGTCAGCTTCAGTAAGGTTTCAATGGTGAACATTGTTGTTCCCACTGTTTTCCTGGTGTGGCCCACCTGAGTTTTTAATCTGCCTGAATTTTAGAATCATCTCCTATTGTTGTCTTTGAAAACATATGGACGGAGTGGATGTTTCACGAACATCTACGTGGACGCCACACATCCCGGGGTCACACGCAATCCGCTCCCCATTGCATGTGCCCGGGGCATAGGTATACCTGTGCCGGGGCTGTGTGGGCTCCACAGAGATATCCGTGACAAATCCAATCCGTCCATCGGTTTTTAAAGACCACAATAGATAGGATTATAAAATTCAGGAAGATCCAAAACTCAGGTGGGCCATCAAAACAAAACAGTCGAAATAGAATCTTCCCCCGTTGAAACCTTCCTGAGGCTGACCATGATGTTTGTATTCCATCCAAACCGTTCATATGGTTATTACCACTCAGATAAACGGCAGGAAAAAAGATCATCCAGATAAAAAACTTCTGTCACCCCCTACGTTTAATTCCCACTGTTTCATGTGGTATGGCCCACATGAGTTTTGGATATACCTGAATTTTAGCTTCCTACCCTATTGTGATCTTTAAAAACAGATGGACGGAGTCGATTTGTCACGGACATCTTTGTGGGCCCCACACAGCCCCAGGCACAGGTATATCACTGTGCCCGGGGCACATGCAATCCGCTATTTAGAAAATGGTGGCAAACAATCACCATACTTTAGAAGCTCCTCATCTGAAAAACACACAATCTCCCTCTCTCCCTCTCTCTCTCTCTCTGCCATGTAACTCTCTAAAAACTGATAATGGCCTCTCTCCTTCCAAACCTCTCTCCTTCTCCACCCTTCCTTCAGACCACTAAACGAGAAAAATCCACGTCATCATCTACCCTTCGCAAGGGCACCCTCTACAATTCCTTTTCCATTTCTGCCCCTCCCCTTCTTCCCTCTTCCTTCCCTCTCACCAAGCTCGAGCCTCCTCCCGTCCGGGATGCGCACGATAAGGACCGCCCCGGTGCGCAGGATAACCAAAGGAACGATTTCTACCTCAACCTAGGCACTGCCGTCCGTACTCTCAGGGAAGACCTGCCCTTGCTTTTTACGAAGGATCTCAATTACGATATTTACAGGTTTGCCATTCCTTTCTCGTCCTTTCATTTCTTTGGTAGTATGCTGGCCCACCTTAATTTGTGATCCGCACTTGTTTCTTGGCACATCTAACCGTTCGACAGTTGAGAATGATATTGATTTGAAGATCCTAGACGTCCGAAAATCGGATGGATTGCTTTTAACTGCGAATTTTTCAGTTTTTTAATGGATGGCTAGGATTGATTATCCGATCAGTTTGAATTTTAGGCAGTATCCTATCCACGGTGGGGCCAACTGGATAAGCGGCTGCAATCACCTGATATGTTGGACTGTCGATTGGTGTGAATTTTGGGCCTTTGCAGTCCTGCCCGCCGATTGAATGGATATGATTGAGATCATGTGTTGCTATCTATTGGTGTGATCTTGGGGCCATTTCTTATTCATGGTGGGCCCACTGGATGGTAAAATCTGATCAATTGACATGATGGAGTTCAGGGTGGAGCACTGATTGTGGTTCACTCTGGTATTCTCTGTACATCTGACATATGTGCGGCGATCAGGACCATTCATCTGTTGGGCCCCACTTTAGATAGTCGATCGCCTAAGAATGATATTGGTTGGAAGGTCCTAACTGCCCAATCAATAAACATCTTCCCATTGAATGGGATGGATTGGTTTAACTGCCCATCCTATTCACTGTGGAACCTACTGGATGAACAACTGCAAACACCGGGCATGGTGGATTGTCTAACTGGAGTGATTTTTAGGCCGTTGCATTGGTGCCCACTATTTGAACGAATATGATCGTTGTAAAATTTTGGCTGTCCTCTTGTGATCTTTGGGCCATTTGTCATTCATGGTGGGCCACTGGATGGCATAATCTGTTGAATGGAGTTCAAGGTGGACCAGTAATTGAGATTGCCCAGCAGACTACTAACCAGGCCTCTGGTTGGATTTAAGGGTTTTCTGTTTCCCTCTCATTGTGCAGAGATGATATAACATTCCTGGATCCTTTGAACACATTCCAAGGGATTGAAAACTACAAATTGATATTTTGGGCATTGCGTTTCCACGGACGGATTCTGTTCCGAGAGATCTCGATCGAGGTTTTTAGGGTCTGGCAGCCGTCGGAGAATGTTATCTTGATAAGATGGAACTTGAGAGGCGTCCCACGGGTCCCGTGGGAGGCCAGAGGACAGTTTCAGGGGACGTCGAGGTACAAGTTGGACCGAAATGGAAAGATTTACGAGCACAAGGTCGACAATCTCGCATTCAATTTCCCCCAGCAGCTGAGACCGGCGGCTTCAGTGTTGGATTTGGTCACAGCATGCCCTGCGAGTCCAAACCCCACATTCTTGTGGGGCCCGCCGGAGGCATACACCTCGTCGTGGTTGGAGCTCTATCGGGCGGTGCGGGATACTTTGGATCAGGAAGGGTATACTACTATGGGAAGTGAAGGGTTGGTTACTTGTTCATAACTATAGCTTCATGTGCCGAGTGAGGGTTGCTCGGCCACTATCCAGCTTTATTCAGTTATTTATTAGAAGTACATGTTGTATCATATATAGCAGCTTGGGCCGGTGTAAGTAGGCAGGCTGGAGTGATTGTGTGCATACAAGTACTTGAATTGGGGGTGTGTTGCCGAAAAATGCTGAGATTATATGGTGAGTTTTATGATTCATCCCTGTAATTATATGCAATATTTGGTTAATGTTCTTAATAAAAGCTCATTGATGTTTTTTAGCTCTTGAATTCAATGTGATTATCGGTTTACGTTGCCCCAACACGATAAGAATAGAGAGAACAGTATGATCTGTATCATCAATGGGATTTTACTCTAATCTTCTTTTGATCAAGACCTTGTATGATATCTTAGTCATGGTTATTTCATTTTTAGAGCTTTGCTAAGCCCGCAATCGTGTACAAGTCGGTGAATGCACAGGCCACCACATATGACAGTGTGGCTTATAGGTGAAATATCCAAGCCATCCATCATGTGGATCTCATCGTGTTGATGCTATTGCAAAAGATACAGGTGGTCTACTCAGCAGGTGTGCCATGATATTAGAAATTAGTGAACGGGTTAGAAAACTTTGGCCAATTTTTTTAATAACCATACATTCATGGAGTTAATTGTGGCCCGCCTGACCAGTAGACCAACCCAATTCCTGGAATAGGAATATACATGGTAGTACTCTTTTGATGGATGGCTTGTGGATGTTGAACCTATCTGCCACGCTGCCACATGAGGTGGGGTGTGCATTTCCTTGTAGATGCGCGTGGACTTAACAAAGCTCTGATTTTATTGATCAAGTATGACATCATGATGTGGTTATGTTGTTTTTTGATTGCTGAATGAGGTAATGGTCCATAGACATTGAGGTGTTTGTCTTTTCAGTCCTAGAATTTGTAATTGAAAAAACAGGAATTGGACATTGCTTGAAAATTTTACAGACATTTTGTCTCTGGATACTATGTTTTCTAATGAAGAGTAATGTGCAAGGTTGATTGAATACCAATGTTTTAGTCATAGAAAGATCTGTTATATTTGTAAATAGAGTTAAACTAGCTTTAATTACAACTATGGACACTGAATGAATTTAGAATAGAGGGATCATTATCTGTCTTCATAGTTTTTAGATACAGTGGGGCCTTTCGCATTTGACGTTCATTGTCCTCGAACTTTTTAGTTTTTATTATCTGTTTTGTTACAGTTGCTCATATAAATAAGATACCAATACTACTCTCTTCTTTCTTTATTGAACTAATTCTGTTGTCACTTATCAAGAAGAGAAATAATGGAAATAATAAATTTACAGATTAAAGTGGCTCATGATTCTATTTTTATTTTCTTGAATTGTGAAACTGTGGGACACTTGTACAAAGTACCCCTTTTGTTGCTTGTCCCTTCGCACTAAAACTTCATTGAAAAAGGAGAAACTAAGCAAAGAAAATCTGGTAGCTAGTGACCTGCTTGTCACTCTGCCTCTGCCACCCCCACATCGGGGGGGGGGGGGGGGGGGGGGGGGGGGGGGGGAGAACACATGACGTGGATCAAGCCATGGGGGAAGTCCCTGGGATGATAGCACTTCATCATTATAGGGGCCTACTACTGCAAATACCAATATGAAACCGGTCCCATTGAATTTATATTGAAGATGCCTCAACTAATTTCCCATTTCCATCCTCAAGCAAGATTGTTGCCTTCAAGCAATGGCCCTAGAATCTTGCAACCGCCTCATGTTCTGAACCCAAAAAAGAAGAAAGTAAGCTTCCAAGGACCCACTAGGTCAGGGTCACCTTCCACTATTAGAACACCCCTAGATGAAGCTGAAAGCATCTGTTGGCCTTCCCTAAGAGCCAATTCCACCCCTTCCGATGGGGTTGGAAGAAGCCATCTTGAATTCACTGGTCTTGGTCCTCAAAACAGCTTCAGTCCTGTAGAGGCCAAAAGAGCCGTCTTGATCTCACCTTTCTTGCTCTTCAAAACACCTCAAGTAATAGGAACTAGACTGTCCAGGAAATGACCCTCGAAATTGAACTTTCACTTCTCTCTCAAAGGCTCCTTCAAGTATTGCTTCAAAATGACCTTTCTATGCAACATGTATGTTAGTTTTAATATCTTTAATAGCATGAGGAAGAAGAAGAGAAAATGGAAGTTGGAGGGTGGGGGGGCTCTAAGGCTCCTTAGAGTATTGCTCCAAAATGATCTTCCTAGCAACATGTATCTAAGTTTTATCATCTTCAGCAGAGTGAGGAAGGTGGCTGGGAGAATCCTAGCTCTAATACTATGAAGATTTGGAGAATTAGAGTTTGGGTCCCTTTCTTCATTCTTTTATTTTGTGAGAACAAAATAATCGTAAAAAGATGTGGTAATCCACTGGACTACAAAAAAGGCGATACACCACTACTAACAATATCTTATGTACATGCATGGTCACCCTATTGAGCGAACTGGCTTGATTTTTAGGCCAAGCTTTATTCATGGTGGGATTCACCTGGAGGGTGGTTCAATTGTCTTCACCACCTAAATCTCTCCCTTCTTTCAAACCCTTTCTTTAACGCTTTGAATTGTGTTTAGATAAATTTCTCCCTTTCACAACCCTTGAAAACATGAGTCTTGGTGACTGAGCATTTGTTTTACAGGGGGATATCTTTTTTGCTCAGATCTTGGGATAGCATTTGATTTTGAGTGGATGTTTGGACCGTTTGAATTGTATTGTTCCCTTGCCTCATGCGAAGGATTTGGTGGTGTGACACGCTCACAATTTGGGTCGATTTTCAGTCAGATCTTTCTTTAGTTTGATATGTGAGCCTTATCATGGTCATTCTGCCTCTTCCCTTTCTACTTTTGGTTGTATGGAGCCCCTCCTAGAGTTGCAGCCTTTGTTTGGCTAGTGGGTCAGAAGAGAGTTTTAACTGTTGACAACCTGCAAAGGAGAAACCTTATTCTTTCGAACATTTGCTTGATGTGTAAGGAGGTTGTGGAGTCGATTGATCATTTGTTCATTCATTGCTCTTATGCCCGGCGGGTTTGGGAGCATTTTCTCCTCTTGCTTGGTACAGATTGGGTGATGCGGGAGTCTGTTGCTGATCTTCTTTGGGCCTGGCATAGGGGAGGGGTGGGGAAATTGGACAAAGAATTGCAGAAAATGATCATTATGGCTATTTTTTGGGTGACTTGGGGGGCATGAGATGGCCGTTGTTTCCAGAATAAGGATCCTTCAGTTGCAGAAAGTATGTGTAAAGTGAAGCATAGTGTTATGGATTGGGTTTCCTATGTAAAGACAGTTAATTCTGTCAATCTTTGCTCTTTTTTTCGCTTGTAGTTTTTAGGGCTTGTATTTTCTCACTTGGTGGCTTTCTAATAAATTATTGTTCTCTCTCTCTCAAAAAGGAAAAAAAAAAAAAAAAAAACATGAAAGTTTGTACTCAATTTTTAGTTTTACTTCTTCACAAGAGCCATCTCATGGCTGGGGCAGGTGAGAGCCATTTCTGGAAGGTGGATCTACAATTTAAACAATGGAAATTTTTATTATTTTACACTCCTCTCAAACTGAGTACTCTTCATGAGCAATGAAAGCATGCTGACAGCTATGATGTTGATTTTGAAGAAAGATCTTTACTAAATGCATCAAGCAATTGGTATCTGAAAGTGACATGGACAGTAGCTATCTCCTCCCCTTCTCCACTTTTTTTCTTGAATGGAGTGAAAGCCAAGTTCTTTATAGGACAATGCTGGCAGTTAAGGAGAGCTTGTTCTTAGGATGTGTAGCTGAAATGAGGATGTTGAGATGGACAATTGGCAAGTCGAGGAAGGATAGAATTAGAAATGTGTGCATTTGAGGGAACTTAGTATTACCAATAGGTAATAAGATGAGGGAAAGTAGACTTGCATGGTTTGGTCATGTGCAGTGGAGACCAAGAACTGCGCCAGTTTGGATGAGTTGGTTCAAGTTGAAGGCTCTAAAAGGGAAGGTGATGCAGGACAGCCCTAAATATGATGCATGCTCATGAACACGATTATCCAGCGGAAATAAAAGCAATAATAATAGTAAAATCTAACATCAATCATCATAAACTAAGGAAATCATAAAGGAAACAAGCAATGGGACGGGCCATCATCACAACCATGGAGTATGGGATTCAATTAGTGTATAGGTTGGATCCGGCGAGGGATGGAAGCTCCCGATCTTGCATGGCTTTAACCAATCGATCAATGAGAATCACTAGTCCGAAAAATCAGGAAGTTTCTTGGATTAGGGATTTGGGAATTTGGGGTTTTAAGGTTTATTTTGATTCCCCAAGTTTTGATCGAGAGGGATTGGCAAAATAGAATATAGAAAGAGGAAAATGATTACGTTGAAGAATTTGGAGGGGCACAAGAAGAAATCAGAAGAAGAAGATCAAGGAGAAGAGAAGAATCACCATGAGAGAGAGAGAGAGAGAGGAAGAAGAAAGCTCCAAGAGACTTTTCATTAATCAATAATCAAAGTTAATTTCGTGTTTAGGGCCTAGCCCACTTAAATAAACAAATAAAACAAGTAAAAAGTCCAAATTACTCCTAAAACTAAGCAAAACGCTCAAATAACCAAAAGTGCGGGAAAGTTCGGGCGCTCGGTCGGGCGCCCAAAGACATCCAAAAACATCCAGAGAGTTTCGGGCGCTCGAGAGGCCAAGTTCGGGCGCCCGAAGGCAATGGTCGGGCGCCCGATCGGGCGCCCGAAGACAGTGGTCGAGCGCCCAAAGTCTTCAGCTCTTCAGTCCTGTTTCTCCATTCTTCCTTCACATGTGTCCTCCCTGGATGGGGTCTTCTATGTGTCTGATCACATGTGGAGGGTCTTCAGGTCTTCAGCTCCTCAATAGTCGCCTATCCACAAGGACGGTGCTTGTGGTTGGCGCTTTCTTCGTTGGTACACTTGAAATGATCTTGTGTCCTCATAAATTCCCCTCGGGTGAGAAAAACTCGACTCCGACGAGTTGACACCTTTGTAGCACTCTAGTAGATCCGGATCAATACTCTGCAATGCATCGCCCGACAACCACGTAGCTTCAGACAATGGTTTGTTCTTCCACTTGACAAGATACCTCTGGAATCCTCCATCTCGCATGGATACTATCTCATCATCCAAGATCTCTTCAATTTCTTCTTTATGGACAATAGATGGAGGGAGGGGTGGAAGGGGTTGTGAAGCAAAATCAGAATAGGGCCATGAATGGAATGATGGATCAATGGTAGGGTCAGGGGAACGGATTAGATCTTCTACATTAAAAGTCGGGTTAATGCCCATTTCAGATGGAAGGTCAATCCGATACGCGTTGGACCCAATTTTCTGCAATATCTTGAATGGTCCAGCACTACGCGCTTGTAATTTCTTAGCGGAACCCTGTGAGAACCGCTCTGGCCTTACTCTCACCATTACATAGTCTCCTTCTTGAAAATCTTGCAGTTTACGATGACAATCAGCTGAAATTTTATAATTATCATCACTCTTACTTATCCGCTGTCTAATATGAGTATGCAATTCATGGATATGTCGTGCAAATGCATCGGCTGATTCAGATGACCTTTGGGTGACAGACATGGGTAAGAGATCTATTGGCATTCTAGGTTTATACCTACTAACAACTTCAAATGGACTCGTCCCTATAGATCGATTTACTGACCTATTATAAGCAAATTCAGCAGTTAGTAAAATTAGGTCCCAAGTCTTAACATGTTCACCCACTAGACAACGTAGAAAATTTTCAAGACTACGGTTTACCACTTTAGTTTGACTGTCTGTTTGTGGGTGGTAAGCAGTAGAGAATTGCAAACGAGTTCCCATAATGTGCCACAGTGTTTTCCAAAAATAGCTAGTAAATCGAACATCACGATCAGACATTATGGTTTTAGGTAACCCATGGAGACGCACCACACCATAAAAAAAGATACGAGCGACATGAGATGCATCCGATGTTTTCGCACATGGGAGGAAATGCGCCATTTTAGAAAAACAGTCCACCACGACAAAAATGGAATCGTGCTCTTTGATTCTCTTGGGAAGCCCAAGCACGAAGTTCATACTAATATCCTGCCGCGGAGCATGTGGCACTGGCAATGGCGTATACAGCCCGGTATTTTTCTTTTTCTGTTTTGCTAGTTGACATGTACGACACCGCCCTAAAACTTTGGCTACGTTTCGCTTGAGACTTGGCCAATAGAAACGATCTTCCACAAGGGCAATGGTCTTGTCACGACCAAAATGGCCAGCTATCCCTCCTGAATGAAGCTCCCAGATGAGGAATTCACGAAGAGACATACGGGGAATACAAAGTCTTTCTCCCTTGAAAAGGAAGCCATCTTTAAGAACATATTCACCCATCATACACTGGTCACTAGAGAGCGACGCGTAAGTACCCCCAAAATCAGGACATGTGGGGTATTCATCTTTCAGTTGCTCAAACCTGACTACCTCTACACTCAAGGAGTTGAGCAACGCCACTCTTCTACTAAGGGCATCCGCTGGTTTGTTTTCAACCCCGGCCTTGTGTTTCAAAACAAATGAATATTCTTGAAGAAACGCTACCCACTTGGCATGCCTTGGGTTGAGTTTCTTCTGAGAATGCAAATATCTCAAAGCCTCATGGTTAGAAAACAAGACGAATTCCTGCGGTAGGAGATAGTGTCGCCAATGTCTCAGGGATTGCACTACCGCATAAAATTCTTTGTCGTAAGTGGAGTATTTTTGTTTTGACTCATTCAGCTTCTCACTGAAATAGGCCACTGGGTGTCCTTCTTGACTCAACACTCCACCTATGCCGACGCCAGACGCATCACACGCTACTTCAAAGACTTTAGAAAAGTCAAGTAGACGCATGACAGGAGCTTCTACCATTTTGCCCTTAATCTCCTTAAAAGCCTTGACTGCGGCTTTAGACCACACAAACTCTCCCTTTTTCATGCATTCTGTAATGAGAGCCATGATCGTGCTAAAACCCCTAATGAACCGTCAATAAAAAGTTGCTAGGCCGTGAAAGCTTCGCACCTCATGAATGTTCCTCGGTTCTGGCCACTCAACTATGGCCCTGACCTTTTCAGGGTCTGCACGCATTCCTTCAGATGACACTATAAATCCTAAGAACACAACTTGGCTAGACATGAATGCGCATTTCATAAGATTAGCGTACAATTTTTCCTTCCTAAGAACGCTACAAACCTTCTTTAAATGTTCAAGGTGTGATTCCTTAGTGGTACTGTAAATAAGAATGTCGTCAAAGTACACCACTAGGAACTTTTCCATGAACGGTCTCAAAGCTTGTGTCATCACCCGCATGAACGTACTGGGTGCATTAGTCAAGCCGAAGGGCATGACCAACCACTCATACAACCCATCTTTTGTTTTAAACACAGTTTTCCATTCATCCCCTGGGCGTATACGGATTTGGTGATATCCACTCTTGAGGTCTATCTTAGATAATATAGTGGACCTGGCCATCATGTCAAGCATGTCATCAAGTCTAGGTATGGGGAACCTGTACTTGACAGTAATTTTGTTTATTGCACGGCTGTCCACACACATGCGCCACGTGCCGTCTTTCTTTGGCGTCAACAATGCAGGCACGGCACACGGGCTCATACTCTCTTGGATGAAACCCTTTTGTAGAAGCTCATCAACTTACCTCTTCAATTCTGCATGTTCTGCAAGGTTCATCCTGTAGTGAGGAAGGTTCGGTAGAGTAGACCCTGGGACAAGATCAATGGCATGCTGTATGTCCCTCATAGGTGGCAACTCATTCGGTAAGTCTTCAGGAAATACATCACTGTATTCCTTCAGGACCGAAGTCACCTCACGGGGCAACTCTAATGGAACCTCAGGTGTAATCTCTCTAGCCACAAGGGCATACACTATAGAATCCTCCTTAGTCTCTTTTTCAAACTCTCTTGCATTTATTATATGTAGAGACTTAGGCTTGGATTTCCTCACTCATTTAGGCTCACTTGCCTTCTCATCCTTTTTCTTCCCTAATGTGCTCTCAGGTGGCATAGGGTTAAGTTTGATCTTTTTACCGTTATGCATGAAGGTACATGCATTGGAACTGCCAAAGATCGTGACATCATTATCGAATAGCCACGGTCTACCTAGGATAACATGTCCCACATCCATAGGTAAAACATCACACTACAGGGACTCTTTGTATGACCTAAACTCGATGGGGACTAGACATTGATGGCTGACAGGTAGGGATGTCTTGTCAACCCACGAAACTTTATATGGGTCTGGATGAGGTGTGGGTTTCAGTTTCAAGCGCTCTAAGGTGTTAGTGGAAATCACATTCTGACAACTTCCACTGTCCACTATCACCTTGCAATTCTTTTCACCACACTTAGCAATAGTGTAGAAGATAGTGCTTCGACGCCAGTCACACTACTCCTAGACTGAGCTAGCACACGCCTGACTACTGCAAACGTTGCTTCTCCATTTAACTCTTCATCATCAGTAAGTCCTCCTTCAGGGTGATACTCTTCAACTTCATATCACCCTGGTCATCTCCACCCTCGTGGGGCTCGCCTATAACTAAGGCTTTCCCACGGCTCTTCGTAGGACACTGATTAGACATGTGGCCCAGATTGCCACACTCATAACACCTCACTTGGCTCATATTGTCAGGACCGGCACCAAAAACCCCTTTGCCCTTCTCCTCCCTAGGCTTAGGCGGAATGGTCGCCTGTGCCCTAGGTTGACTGCCAACATTAGGTCTAGTCCCCTGGGAACTAGATCTAGCACTGGAGTCTCGGGACTCGAAACGACGGACGACAGGAGTCTTTAAATATTGCTCTAACTCCTGCACGACTTGATATGCTTCATCCAAGTCCGTTAAGGGCCGAGTCATAAGCTCGCGCTGAAGATCCGTACGAAGGCCTGTCTTGAAACGCGAGAGCGTTACTAAAGGGTCTTCTTGGATATCACATCGCATCACATATTCTTCAAATTTAGCGATGTAGTCAGCGGTCGACATTGACCCTTGGCGTAAGGATTGTCATTGGTCAAGGAGCTTCTGACGGTATGAGAGGGGAAGGTACTTCTCCTTCAACTTCTCTTTCATCTCATACCAATGTGTGATAGGGGCTCTACCAACTCTTTCTATCCTATGCTCGGTGTTGGTCCAAAAGAGCTTGGCTTGGCCCACAAGCTTCATCTTAGCAAACTGCATTTGACGATTTTCTGACATGCCATACCACTCAAAATAGTGGTCCATGTCAGCAACTCAGTCAAGGAATGCCTTGGGGTCCAAGCGTCCATCAAAACTCGAGGCCTCGACTCTAACACTCTTCATCGCACACTCATCTGGATCATAATGGTCTTGATGATCATATGTGGCTCGTGCCTTTCACACAACACCACGACCGTTACCACGATCTCTATCTTCACTACCTCCACGTGTGGCAGCGCGCTCTTCAATGATTCCTCCCACTTGGGAATGCGCATCATCCCCTACAGCGGGGTTTTCCCTTTGGGACGCCTCTAGTTGCTCGACTTTATTCATGGTGGTGGTGATCTGGGTACTTAACTGGGCGTATTCATTCTTTAGTCTCGTTTCCATTGCAGTTATCTTTTGCATCAATTGAGCAAGTTGCTCAGATAACTGCTCGTTGTTCATGATTGGTTGAAGTCCGGAACCTCTACCTTTTCTCGTGGGCATACAACTAAGACTTGAACCAAACTTTACCCAACTAGACCATTAGGTATTTTGACTCATAAGATGGATGCGATGAATGCAAAACTAATATGAACTGACACAAATAAATTAAAACAGAAAACGACTCAAATCTGAAAATTTTCCAAATTAGGAAAGTTTCTAAAATTGAAAACTTTCTAAATCTGGAACTTTCCTAAATTAAACCTAAAAATCAAAACCCTAATTTGATAACTCAATCTAGACAAAACCATGCAAGCCTATTCTCTGATACCAAATTTGATGCAGGACAGCCCTAAATATGATGCATGCTCATGAACACGATTATCCAGCGGAAATAAAAGCAATAATAATAGTAAAATCTAACATCAATCATCATAAACTAAGGAAATCATAAAGGAAACAAGCAATGGGACGGGCCATCATCACAACCATGGAGTATGGGATTCAGTTAGTGCATAGGTTGGATCCGGCGAGGGATGGAACCTCCCGATCTTGTATGGCTTTAACCAATCGATCAATGAGAATCACTAGTCCGAAGAATCAGGAAGTTTCTGGGATTGGGGATTTGGGAATTTGGGGTTTTAAGGTTTATTTTGATTCCCAAAGTTTTGATCGAGAGGGATTGGCAAAATAGAATATAGAAAGAGGAAAATGATTACGTTGAAGAATTTGGAGGGGCACAAGAAGAAATCAGAAGAAGAAGATCAAGGAGAAGAGAAGAATCACCATGAGAGAGAGAGAGAGAGGAAGAGGAAAGCTCCAAGAGGCTTTTCATTAATCAATAATCAAAGTTAATTTCGTGTTTAGGGCCTAGCCCACTTAAATAAACAAATAAAACAAGTAAAAAGTCCAAATTACCCCTAAAACTAAGCAAAACGCGCAAATAACCAAAAGTGCGGGAAAGTTCGGGCGCCCGAAGACATCCAAAAAAGTCCAGAGAGTTTCGGGCGCTCGAGAGGCCAAGTTCGGGCGCCCGATCGGGTGCTCGAAGGCAATGGTCGGGCGCCCGATCGGGCGCCCGAAGACAATGGTCGGGCGCCTGCCCGAGTCTTCAGCTCTTCAGTCCTGTTTCTCCATTCTTCCTTCACGTGTCCTCCCTGGATGGGGTCTTCTATGTGTCTGATCACATGTGGAGGGTCTTCAGGTCTTCAGCTCCTCAATAGTCGCCTATCCACAAGGACGGTGCTTGTGGTTGGCGCTTTCTTCGTTGGTACACTTGAAATGATCTTGTGTCTTCATCAGAAGGGGAAAGCGGAATGCCCAAAAGGATGTGGGGAAGGTAGTAAGCAAACTAGTGATCGATGGTTTAACTAACGATATGGTCCTTGATAGAGTAGAATGGCATGATGGTGATGGTGATGGTGATGACGAACGGAAACCTAGTTCTACATGCTTGGTTTGTCCATGAATAACTGGATTATGTGCAATTTCATTGCACTCTGATTATTGCAGTGCAAAAGACGTGAACCTGTTGAAAACCCATCTTGTGCAATAAATGTCTATGCTAGTTTATTTTTATTGCAGTTGCAACGATGGGCCTATATTAAGCATAGACACTTGAATAAGCCATTGTTTGTTGCTTTTTTGCTACTCCATGAAATCAAACAATTCTCTCATGACACAATATGCTGCAACAGAGAGTCTTGTACTGAAATTTTCTGCCCAATCAGCATCCAATAAGCATGAACATCCTTTGGCTTTCCCTTTAAAAGAGCTGGATAACAGAGACCAAAATGGAAGTGCTTCTATATATCAAGACACGCCTTGCTGTGTGCATATGTGAATCTCATGAATTCATGAAGATGTTGCCATGCCTGATTGACAACATAGATGATGTTAGTTCTTGTGAATGTGGGGTATTGTAATTTATAAACGATTGATCATGCTAGGTGCTGGAGAATGCTAGATGGTCCTTCACAAGAGAGCTATCATTTGCAACCTACCTTCTGTTAAGCATAGCTAGTGTACAACAGATTTATATTTTGCATTCCACAATGTTCCAAAAGATTTATGGCATCATCACATTCAAAAAGGGTTATACAATGAGCAAAACTATCTCATCTCCCAAGAAAATTCTAAAGCTACTGGGTCTTTAATGTCAAAGTCATTGCTCCGTGTTCTTCGCAAACTTCAATAATATCGTTAACATATTCTAGGACCAAAGCAACACCTATAGAGTTCCTTTTAACAAATAGGGAGTCACCTAAGGAGCATCTAGTAAAATTCTTAATGGCATTCATTGTAAGAGAGATGTGCGAGAGGAAAAGAGGATTAGAGAACACAGTCACTCTCCACCATGGTACTAAAAAATGGTTACATATCAGCCGTATTGCCCGATATGTAAAGGAAACAGTCATCCCCAATACGGTGGTTAATTGGTCCATTATAGAAAATAAAAAAGAAGAAGAAAGGGACATACATGATGCGAACATCAGTGGCGCACCCTCTAGAGTGTACCAGAGCAGGCGACGTCGTAGATCGAGTGTTGGAGCAGATGAGTTGATGTGGATGGACACCGGGCCCATTGGATCCATTTTCTAATGCGTTACGAGTACGCGAGTTGTAGGATCCTGCAGGAGCATCATGACCACAGAACCGTGGAGCGGATTTACTTTTAGATGTTTTTCTGTTTATTTTCTTATTTCTAGGTGTTTTACTGTCATTGTTTAGTTTAGGCGTTTTTATGTTTTTTTTTTTTTTTTTTTAGGTACTTTAGTGCACTTTTTATTTTAGTGGCTTATATATACTTTGTGAGAAACCCTAATTCGTCATTATTAAATGAAATAGAAATTCGTGTGCTTCTTCCTCTTTCTTTGAAAGAATAAGGTTTCAGGATTGGCCCTCGTGTGTCGAGGATTCCACTCCGGAGTTCCACGTTTCTCTTTTTTTAGATCTTCAAGGTGCGAGGGACGGTAAAACTCATCATCTTCTTTGTTCGTTTTTCTCTTTCTAGAAGTCCTGCTTTCCCGATTCCGTTCTTCTTTGTTCTTTGAACTACCCCTTTAGCACGATTGGTGAAAACGGGATTGCTAACCAAGAGAGCTTGATTCAAACTTGAATTTGGATTGGCCTATGCTAGGTTTAGGGATATCCTCATATCCCTTCATCCCCTTTTTTACTTGTTTATGTGCGTTTATGCTGGGTATAATCCACACGGATTTTCATCATCACTTTGTTGAATTCGTCTAATCTCTTAACTGATGGTAGATAGTTATATAATTTCATTACTCGAATGTCTTTTTATTGATCTCACATACATCTAGAGTAGGTCATCGCATACCCTGCATCAATATTGGCCTATGTGCCCCGTATCAACACCATATGGAGCTAATATGACTGTTATAAGGCCCATTTTGGAAATGTTCGTTTTCAAAATTTCCCTATTATCTACTTTTCTCTTCATTTAAACCATGAAGGAAGCTTAAAAACTAGTTTTAAACTAGATCTATGCCTACACTGAATTTGGTTAGGATTCGATTAATTGAAGCCAAAGCGTACAATTTTGGGAGACATCGGAAGAAGTGGACCATTTTGGATAGGATTTGGTTAATAGAAGCTTAGAAACCATCGCTTTTTTTTCATGTTCTTTTTGTTGCATTTGTATGCAATGGGCCTTAATCACTGAATCATGCTTGATTTATGTTCGATTATGTCTTATTTGGTTGACTTTAGCAGGTCAAGCTGGCACTGCACAACAGACAACATTCTTACCAAAGAAGGGCCTGTTACACCATCAAATACATGTCTATAACAAAAAAATAACACATATTTGCAGTCCTCACATTTTTCAATTTTTCCTATATTATTTCCCCAAAAAATGGCCATTGTTGGGCTGCATCGTATCAGCCAGGGGCCCAGGGTTGATAAATTGGTCGATAACCTTACGTAGTACCTTGCTCTCCACCCATAAACTTTTTCTTATAAAGAAACCCTAAACAAATATATTGATTAGTACTCTGCTAGAGCACTCATTACAAAAAAAGCACCCATACAATCTTGTACAACCCCCCAAGCTGGAGCATAAATGTTACACATGCCCTGATTGCACAAAATCTCCTAAAGATGCTGAGAACTGTAGGCTTTTTCAAAATATCAACTAACTGATCGACCAAACAAATGGAGTAGAAATTAACTTGGACGAGGACGGCATCTTTTTTTGCATAAAGTGATGCTCAACCTCTATATGCTTCGTTCATTGAAAAAATGGATTAGAGGCGATGTAGACTGCAACTTAGTTGTCACGGTGCAAAGAAACTAGAGTAAGGGCATGGAAGTCTGTTTCCTGAAGAAGAAAACAAAGCCATATAATCCAATTCATTGCATGAGCTATCAGATGATACTCTGCCTCAATGGAGGAATGGGTCGTGCCATTTTGCTTCTTACTATTCCAAGATACCAGATTGCCCTTAACAAGCATACAATGTTCACTTGTCAGCCTCCCATTGCTAGAGGAGTTGGCCCAATCTCCCCCTTTGTATTGGGAAGCCGACCAAGCATCTTTGGGACAAAGTGGTGGAAAGATTTAAGAATAGATTGTCAGTTTGGAGAGGAAGGTACCTGTCTCTTGGTGATCGGATTACACTCATTGAAGCTGCTTTGTCTAATTTGCCCATCTATTTCTTGTCACTGTTTAAGTGTCCAAAGGCAGTTCTTACTCATATTAACAAGCTTAGGCGAGATTTTCTTTGGGGGGACTCTGCTGAGAAGAATAGATTCCACCTTTTGAATTGGGATGAAGTGTGCAAACCTTATGATGAAGGTGGCGCTGACATTCGTTCCATGGAGTTAGTGAATAAAGCCCTTTTAGGAAAATGGCAGTGGCGCTTCGGAAGAGCTCTTTGGAGAGAGGTTATTGCTTGCAAATATGGTTGTTTTGTGGGTGGTTGGTAGACCAAGGAATCATTTCTCTATAGAGCTTCTTTGGTTTGGAAAGACATCTTCTTCTTTAGAGGTGTTACCTTTTCTCTTGGAGATGGGACGAAGATCCAATTTTGGGAAGACATTTGGAGGGGCGATATGCCTCTATCTATCCATTTCCCGCTCATCGCTAGCCTCTCTTTGGATCGAAATATCACGATTGATAGATGGTTTGAGCTTCACGATGAGTCGTTTGTTTGGACTTCGACTTGTTGCCAATCCTTGACGGATGAGAAGGTTGAGGAGTATGCTAACCTGTTGGAATGGCTTCACCCTTGTAGACCATCTCTTGGTGAAACGATGGCATCGTGTGGTCCAAAGACAAGTCCGGGCGCTTCTTGGTTAGATCTTTCAACTTCATGCTTTGGGAAAAAGGGAGTGTGGCGAATTGACGTGGGACAACTAACCTCTTGCTCTAAAAGCTCAAACTAATAGAGTGTGGTGAATCAATCCCTTTATCTCATAGCCTAAGCCAAGCTAGGCCTTCGGCCGAACCCTGCTTCGTGGTCCCCACTTCGCATGGGTCCTGCCTCACACGAGCAACCCGCCTCGCTTGGGTCGCCCACCCCGAGTTTGTCCCCGCTTCACACAAGCCACCCCACTCGAGCCCAGTGTGAAAATACCCTTGCATTAATCACCCCTGATGAGAAGTCTCAAACACGAGACCTCCAACTCTGATACCGCTTTTGACGCAGAACAACTAACCACTTGCTCTAAAAGCTCGAACTAATAGAGCATGGTGAATCAATCCCTTTATCTCATAGCCCAAGTCAAGTTAGGTCAAGCCCTCGGCCCAACCCTCCTTCGTGGGCCCCACTTCGCTTGGGTCCCGCCTCACACGAACAACCCACCTCAGATAGGCCGCCCACTCCGAGTGTGTCCCCGCTTCACACAGGCCACCTCACTCGAGCCCAGTGTGTGGGATCATCAACTTCCCAATAAGCCCCTAGGAATGCCTTTGGGGTTGGGCAGACCCATGGTTGAAACATGGGACAAGGTGATTGAGAGAGTCTCCTTCAAACTAACATCCTGGAAAAGGGAAATGGCTTTCATTGTGGGAGTGGAGAGTATAGCTCTTATCAAAGCAGCCCACTCCAACATCCCAACCTATCTTATGTCTTGTTCAAATGCCCATTGGAACGGCTGGGAGAATTGCAAAAGGTTAATCTCATAGCTTGGTTTGACATATGCAAACCAATTAAGGTGGTTCGATATCAGACCAATTCAGTAATTCAATTTAGCCTTGTTAACTAAATGGTGGTGGAGGATTGGTAATGATGAGAAATGAGGAAATGAGGAAACGGTGGATCATCTATTCCTTCGCTGTAGCTTCACTTAACAGTATTTGGATAGACATGGCATCGCGCTTTGAAATGGAGTGGGTGTTACCATCTTCAACGGGTGACCTTTAAAAAGCCTGGCATGGAGTCAAAGTGGCCAACAACAGGACCGGCCTGTGGAGAATGGCACTCTTGGCAATTTGGTGGTCTGTTTGGGAAGAAAGAAATGGAAGATGTTTCCGAGGCGTTAATCGGTTGACGGAGTGTGAAGCTCTAAGGGCGAGAAAGTTGATTGTAGAGTGGGCTTCCAATGTTGATAATTTAAAGGGTTGTAATTTCTTGTTTCTTGGTGTGTAGCTGTTTCGCTATCTCGGCGATTCATTCCTTTGTTTCCTTTTTGTTCCCTTTAATAAATTTTGTTGCCTTTCGAAAAAAATGATGAGACTCCTGCTTCGAAAAATATTCTAATAGCCAAGTATGGTCTTGCAGCCAACGGGTGGATTTTTCAAGTAGCAAACAACAGAAAAGGATCATACCTTTGGAGATCAATCTCTTAAGTTGTATAGGCTCTTCTCATAGTTCATTAGGATCAGGGTGGATGGCTTGGGAACACTGTTTTAGATGGACTGTGGGTGCCATGAGACAAACCTTTCAATGTCTCTTTGACCAGCATGACTATATATCAGTGTTCAGAAACTGGTGGTGCCATAATTCTTCCAAGGGTGGCTGGGTTCATTGTCTGGTTGCCAAAAATCTAGCATCATCCTGATGATGAGGATATTGGACCTTGGACTGTGGATGGGACAGCAGGACAGGATTTACATTCTGCAAGGAGGTGATAACCACAAGGTGTGGGTTCTGGAATCTAACATTGTCTTCTTTGTCTGGCCTCTATACTGAGCTTTGCAGCAAATGTTGTCTGCTATTACTGATTGCACTCCTTGTGTGTGGTCAGGAGGGGCCCCTCTTTCCTAACAGACGTGACATGGGCTTGGCTGCTAAAGAGAGCATTCATCACCTGCTTCTTCATTGGAACTTCTCATGGCAGGCTAGACCTTTATTTTCTTGAAGTTTGCAATATTGTGAGTGATTCCTGGGTCAGTGCGTAGCCTGTGTCGGTTGGTGGTCATCAACCTGGGGTCAGTTGGGGGAGAGTTGTGGAAATCAGTCGCCACTTCTCTCTTGACCATTAAAGGAATAAGAGAACATTCCAAGGTAAATTCAACTCAGAGGGATCTATCTACCGTAAAGAGAATCCTCAGGCTAGCTATGGAGTTGGGTATCCATGCTAGCCGTCTACTAGTGGGCTCCACCAGGCCCATTCCAGTCAAACTGGGAGGTGTTAATGAGTGGCGTTGTGGCAGAGGAACATCTTCAAAGACCTTTTACATGTTCATTCAAATTGCCTTTCGATGGTTGTTAACGGGAAGCCTGGTTCCAGCTGGAGTACAGGGTAGATCAACAAGTGCCGTGGTCACTTCATTTGGGAATTCTCTGGGCCAACAGGACTATTAACTCTGCAGAAGTCATAGGACTGCTTCAGGAGGTGACCATGGCTACTGTCTTATCATTGGCTTTTTCCTACCATAGTTGAAGGAGATTCACAGAACTTGATATAGTGGATTTATACCAAATCCAGTTGATCACATTTTGAATCTCCAATTCCCTTGGGGATTTGTAAACGGACTTGAGGAAGCTGTTGATATTATTGATACCTTCTCTACTTCTCACATATTCTGTGTTATCAAACTTCAAGGAGACCAGCTTGCTAAGGCTGGAATGGAGTTTGAGTGATATAGTTGTTTCTAAGTTTTCAGAGTGGAGAGTTGTCAGTTTGTTCTGGCTTAGTAGGTGGTTGGGTATGTAGGCTCGTCGATGTGTTTCTATGATCCTAGATTGTAGTTGGTCTAGTGCATCTTTTCCTTCTCATTTCTCTAATAATATTCAATCAATTCATCAAATAAAAAAGTCATGTATTGACATGCATTAACTTATTTTATTGCTAAATCTATTAAAAAATGATTTCAAACCAAAAAAGGGGGATTTTTCTCACCTTCGGATTCCGGCCCAAAATCCCTCTTTGATCATGATTTCACCACCAAATCTCGGTTTTGATATGTAAGAATTCAAGTGGAGTTGTTAAAACACAAAAAAAATGCGCAAAAAATACAATTTGCTTTTATTCTTGGTGATTATTATCACATCAGTCTAACACACTAAAGGTCTTTGGTTCGAGTCAGGGCAACGCCACTAGAGCCAAATAAATTCTTTGCTCTTAAAAAATGGTAGTTTTGGAAACATGTTCTTATAACTAAAAGATTTTCTTTCTTTCTTTCTTCTTCTTTTTTCTTTTTTCTTTTTCTTTTTCTTCTTCTTCTTCTTCCTCCTTTTTTTTTTTTTTTTTTTTTTTTTTGAGAGAGAGAGAGAGAGAGATCTTATAACTAAAAGATTGCAGATATATTGTGATATATCAGCAGAGTTCGACGATATTTTCGTCAATATTTTATAAAATACGTATTACGAGAGGAGAAATATGGGGAGAGTATTATTGAGAGAGGAGGAAGGGTCTCAACTTGATCCTTATTGGTTTAGAGAAGAAAGGAGTCTTAACTCTCAAGAGGATATATTGATATAACTAAGGATATGCATGAGGGAGCAATAACAGACGTAATTACTGCTAGTTGAGAACAAGTGAGTTTCCAATTAATGTAGGCTTACACCAGGGATCGGCATTGAGCCCATATCTTTTTGTATTAGTTATGGAGGAGTTGACATTTGACGAGGCATTTACAAGAAGAGGTCCCGTGGTGTGTTATTTGTAGGTGACATGGTTTTGGTTGATGAGACAAGGATGGGGTTAACACAAAGCTCTAGCTATGGCGGGAGTGCAAATGCAATTTTTGTAACAATAAGAGTGGAAATGAGGAATTAGTTAAGATTGTAGACCAAGAAGTACCCCAAAATGATCATTTCGATATCTTGTGTTGTTAAGAAATCCATGATCTTACCCAATATATATTTGACATGTATGGGGGATGCGGAGACGATCGATCATCTATTTATTCACTGCCCTTTCGCACGGAAGTGTGGGATTATTTCCTTCTCCTTTTCCACATTTTTTGGGTGATGCCGAAGTCTATGGACCATCTTCTATGGGCATTGCAAGGAGCTTTAGGGAAGGCTCAGAAAGCTATTTGGAGGCTGACTCAATGGGCATTTTCTGGTTCATTTGGAAGGAACAGAACAGTTTGCGATTTCAAGACAAAATCTTCAGTTGAGGGGGTTTTTTGTCTAGTGAAATATGCGGTTTATGAAAGGGTTCCTTATGTTCAAGCAGCTAAATCTGCTGATCTCTCTTTTTTATCTCTCAATTAGTGTATCCTTGTATTCTTTTCCGCTTTTGCAGTTTTCTTAATAAATTTTTGTTACCTCTCAAAAATAAAAAAATCATTAGAACGGCAAGATCAAGAAGGATTTTTCTCATAGAATTCACGTTGGGCGGATGAAGTGGAGAGATGCCTCTTGATTCTCGTTGGGTGGATGAAGTGGAGAGATGCCTCTTGATTCCCCCCCCCCCCCCCCCCCCCCCCCCCCCTTCCAAAGATTTGCTAGGATTGAACCGGCGACCTCAAATGTTGAAACATGCCTTGTCCATTGAGCTACGGGTTCTAACCCATTAGTTGAGAGCTGATAGAGATGAGTTGGATTAAATTATTTAAGGGTGTATACGCTGATGATATAGGTAAGCAATGGGGATTTTTTTTTTCTTACGAGGGAACTTTGTTTTTCCCCTTCTTCTTTTGAAATCTAGGGTTTGGGATGTAGGATTTGAACTTTGGACTTTGAGAGGGGAGGGAGGGGGGAGGGAAGGGAAAAAGAATTGATCTGGGATGTAGGATCTGAGGAGGAGGAATGAGTATGAAAGAAAGAGATGTGGGTTCATAGGAGAAAAAAAAAAAAAAAAAAAAAAGATTAGGTTCTTTCAAAGAAGAAAAAAGGAAGAGGAGATTTGAGAAGGATTTTAGAGTTTTGGATATTCCTTTTGTTGTTGATATACACTGATAGAACTTGTTCTGATGAAGTCCATGTGGAACTCTGTAAATACCAAGGTAATCCATAATGGTAACGGTGGCTGTAACGGCCACTGCCATTACCTTTATGATACGGACTGTAAAGACCATTGCAGCCCCTGTAACGGCCATAACAGATGTTATATATTTGGAAAAAAAAAAAAAAAAAAACCATTTCAGGGCTGTTACAGGGACCCATTACAGGTCAATTTTTCTATAACAGCCATGACGGCCGTTACAACCCCATAATGCGTAACGGTTACCACCATTAGGCAACCTTTTTGGAATACCTTGATAAATACTATATCTTTGTATCCATTCTATTCATTGGATAGAGAAAACAATTTCCATGCTACAAGTCTCTCCCTGTCGATCCTTCATTTTTCCTTCATGCTAGCATTTACGGTCTGCTGCTTGGGAGGGAGAGAGAGGGGTCTGCTCTTCCTTTTTCCTCTTTCCTTATCAATGTTCCTTGATGTGAAGGTATCTAGTTTCATGTGTTTAGTAAAAAATGTACCTTCTGGTCTGCCTAGGAGCTCTAATATTAGAAGTATCCCAACTCCACATCAAAATAAAATATTTATTCTGCTCCCTCCCTCTCTCCTGCTCCGTCTCCCTCCCTCCCTCAGTCTATGTACAAGTGATGACTCAGCCTGTTCCAGACCCAGGGGAAGTGGAGTACAGTGTTACCTAAAACACAAAATCCCCATGTTTACCGTTCCAGATTGTGAGTCATTTATGATCCAGATCTCTATTTTTAGTGATCTGAAATTATTATTTTTTTAAGAGCAATGAATTTATTTATTGAGAAGCTGCTAGAAAAAAAAAAGTCAAAAGCAGCAAAGAATACACAAAAGAGAAAAACACCTCTCAAAAGAAAAAATATGTCCCAAACAGAGAGGAAAAAAAAAAAAGCATTGACGAATTTAACCCCAGATGCCCACTCTAAAACATCCTCTTAGATTTTCACACTTTCTCTTCCCACAGCCCCTGTTTGTTAAGGGAGTGACCTGAAATTATGACTCTTTTTTCTTACTATTTCTCAAGCTATTGCAAATTTATATTTACATTGTAGATATTATGTTTGTTTTTGTTTAGTTACAGTATAACACTAAGCATGCGGGTAATAACATTCAACATTTCATACATAAATTGCAATATGAGTTCATGTATAAAATTATATTGCATACACAATGTATGCACATAAACCTACCCCTAGCATACCACATATTGGAGGTAGTGTACTGCATACCCATAACTGTACCATGTACCAGACCGATCCACCACAGATGATTGGTGCGGTTGACTTCATACAACCTCCCACAGAATTTTTGCATTTGATTGGGAAAGAATAGGATTCCTATAGCCAATCAAGCTCTTTTGTTTCTTGTTATGGCATCATCCTATGCATACTCTGTCACCTTTCCAATGGATCTTTGCACATTAGCAAATAAATAAATAAAAATCTTGGCTCCTTATTTTGTTTTATCTCTTGGTTGACCATGTTGAGTTTTCTGCTACCTTGTTGAATTGCATGTGTTGTGTAGCAGATGCACAGACTAGTAATCATGCTAATCCAAACTCAGGTGGGACATACCAGAGGGAGCAACATAGAATCATGCCTATATCACGTGGTGTGACCCGCCTCAGTTTCGTCAGTTTCGGTGTGTCCCTTCATCCTTTTGGGGCTCACCTTATGAATGAGTTGTGGCGTGTACACAACACGGTGGACCCCACATATCTTCTACGGTGGGCATCCTCCCCAATTTCTCCCATTGTTCCCTTCAGTACGTCCCACTGTAGTTATGGATCAGCTACATTGGATGGCACTCACACATCACAGTGGGCCTTACATGATTCAAATGTACCATACATTCGAACCTATGTGATCTTTTCCCAAACATCTTGTTTCATGTATCCAGGAACTTGCTCTTCATTGGCTGCATGCAAATTTTGATGAGCTTCATCGACTGCCTTTCCATACATCTCAATTTTTGAACGTTGAAGTCCAATTTCATTTGAGAGGCTGTTGTTTAGTTTCATGTGGGTGTCTTCCAGGAAGTATGAGTTGGCACCCAATTATCTTTTTTGAGTGATCTTTAGCTCGTTTGGAGGTTCTTTGAGTATCCATGATGGGCCATTTTCATGCTCTCCCAAAAATGGGGTGCGCTTCAGTGGTATTGGTACCACCATAAGCTTAAGGCGTTACCGAGCAGATGTGGGTCCCACATGGGTCCCACATCATGTGTTTCGACCATCCAATCCGTCTATCAGATGTGTCACCTCTGAAATCCCCTGGTATCTAAAATTCTACGCTGTTCAAAACTAATGTGGGCCACAACAAAGGTGACGAGTTGTGAGGGGACGCCCACCCTTGAATTCCACAAGGGGCCAACTGAGTTGCAAAACAGCCTAAATATTGGCATGATCCTTCATCTGGACTGGATGAAGGCTCTGAACCCCCTTGATTGTATATGCACAACACTGGGTCTCCCGTGCCAATCAACAGTGAGTGTTCCTTCTTAATATGTTCCCTGTGTTGTAGCCCATCTGAGTTTTGGATAAGTCTGATTTCTGGGCTCTGGAGGTTTTCTGAGGTGACCCATCTTATGGATGGGTTGAATTCTGTGAACACATTACTGGACCACATTTTCCCCACGCCACTGAAAGCTTGGGGTACTGCAGGAGTGGGCCCCTTCAAAAATTGATTATTTTGGGCATGAAATATGGCATAGTGGTGATGGTGAATTTGATCTTATTTAATAGTTGCAGATAGTTTTAGATGATTAGTAGTTGAACTAGAAATTAGTAGGTTGGGTAGAATTGATGGTTGATATTTAGTTGCTGGTAGAGAAGGGTAGTGGGAGAGGGTTTCGGACGAAGGCGTCTATTTCAAAGAGCTAGAGGCAGAATAGTCGGTGGGGCCCGTGTTGGGAGGTCTTTTGGTCATGTAACAGATATCAAACTGTTGAATGTTATGGAGAGGGTTTGACTAGGGTTTAAAAGATGACTCTCATCATCTTTGTCTGTAATCTTCACTTTTTGTTCTGATTAAAATGTCCATTTCTAAGCTCTGGAGATGACAATTTAGATTCGGTTTAGATATGCAATGAGAAGAAAGTATATCCATTTTTATCATTTGAAATTAGTTCTTTGAGGCCTTTTCTTCTTCTTGTTCTTCTTCTTCTTGTGTGTGCGTGTGTGTGTGTGTGTGGAGAGGTAAACTGAACTCAAACCTGATACTTCAATGGTGAAATGAACTGTTTACCATGAAACCGCAGGCTCAAACCAAAGGCTTTTCGGACTTCATCCCTACAGATGGGTCAGTTGAATCCTTAGGGCACGTTTGGGTGCTGCCCATTTTTCATTTGCTCTGCAAATAACATGTGGATGTGAGGAAAGCAACAACCCCATTTTTTTCAAAAGAATGGGGTTAGGTGGCTTGACTGCATCTCACAAACGTGTATGAAATGATTTTGGAAATCCCAACTGTCCATCAGACTCAACGACGACAACAAAAACAAAAAACTTGGGTACAGGCCTGTTGGATACTCAAATGGGCCATAATCATCATCATCATCTAAGCCTAATCCCAAAAAATTGGGATTGGCATGAATGGACCACAATCTCATATTTAATTGTAGTGGTTTCTTTGTGGGAATTTGTCTCCGATAGGACACCCACATCGTTGCCCTGTGAGAAGAAAATTAGTTAAAAAACCCATCTTTTGTGGCATCCAAACACACCCTTCCCTCTAGCTTGCTATGGTGTTTTCTGATGTTTTTGCTGGAGCAATGCTCATTCAAGGATTATATTCCCATGTAAACAGATTGATGTCTAATGCATTTATGCAAACCTAATGCATTCTCATTTATACTTAGCTCACCTTATCATTGAAATCTTCTTTTTGCCTGATCTGGAAACCGATCATTTGCCAATAACTCTCTCGACAGTAAGACTGGCTGAGCTTGGAAAGATCTGGCTGAATTATGTGAGGTGTCTAGCTAATCAAACCCTATTTTTGTGATGAAGTTTAAGGACTGAACAAGACCACAAGAATAAGGAATCAATGGGCTGGCTTGCCTTGATGGCCATTTCGGCCTGGCCACGTTGTGCTGGGTTTGGGTTTGGGCTGGTCTATCAAGCTTTGAAGCTAATCGGACTGAGCTTGGGCAGTGTCAACAACCTGTCTAAGGAGCCCATCAGCGATATGCCCTGTTGTGAGCTTGGCGCAATTACAAACTATACTTATATGCCATTATATTCACCCAACGGCCCATTTAGACACTAACTGGAAAGGGGGTTTTCCACAGAAGTAATTCTACAAGGCCATATGACTCTGTCGGTCGGTTTTTCAGATTGGTTTTCAGCAAGAAAATGTAGTTGGCTCAAAATGGGCTTTAGCATCAAACACCCCTTTCAAGGGTTTGGAGATTGGTTTTCGGCATGGAAATGTAGTTCGCTCAAAATGGGGTTTAGCATCAAAAGCACCTTTTGAGGGTTCGGAATCGGTTTTCGGCATGAAAACAGTTTGCTCAAATCAGGATTTAGCGTCAAATGCCCCTTCTTAGGGTTTGGAGATTGGTTTTCGGCTCGAAACGGCCCGTTTAGCATCCAACGCCACTTTTGAGAGTGCATCCAAATTATGTGACGGAGAAATGGGGTGTTTGATATAGTGTATTTGTAATTTAATTGGATTAAGCATTTATTAATTACCATGGAAATTTTGAAAGGACTATCAATGTAATAAGATGTTGACATCTATGGCTTTTGGTAGGTTTTGGGCTCAGAAAAATGAGGCAAGAGTTTGTGAGCCCCATTGTAATGTGTGTGTGTCCATTCATTTTGCCAGATAATTTTAGGGCATGAGCCCAAAAATGAGGCAGATCCAAAGCTCAAGTGGACTACAACACAGGAATTAGTGGGAATAATGACACCACTGTCGAAATCACTATTTTCTATGGTGGGGTCCACTTGAGCTTTGGATCTACCCTATATTTTTTTGCTCATGTCCCTAAAATGATTTGAGAAAATGAATAGACGGCAATGGTATTTACACCAAAACAAATAGGGCTTGAATGAATTCCCTCCGGCCTTTCTGGAATGTTTTTGGTCAATAGACTCGTAAAAGTTGGCTTTGAACATGAATGACATTTTTTCTTTATAAGACGTTAATAAATTAGGTATGGTGGAAAATGTTGAATTTCACGGCCACTTAAAACAGAGGATTGCGTCTGCTCCCAGTCTCCCATATCTCAGCTCGGAAGGTAAGGTGGCCACATGATCATGCGGATATCATCAATCAAAACATGATAGTCATGGACCATTTTGGAAAGGCTGCTTACATCCTCAGTTGCAAAAAGGGACGTTTGATGCCTAAATAGGGCTATCAAGCTCGGTTCTTGCTAGGTCCTGGGTCTATTTCTTGAAGGCCCTACCCCATAGGCTACTAATTGGGGTCCTTGGATCTAGGCCTGGTAAAATTCCACATAACCTGCTAACTTGCACAAAACTCACAAGAAAAAATCAGTGTTCGGGTCCAGCCTTATCGTGTCGGATTACTAATGGGTTGACCCGTTAACATAATGGGTCAGGTCCGTGTTTCACCCTGCGAACTTGTTTAACCCATTAATATAATGGTCTAGATCACCAAACCATGGCCCACCTATGAACCTTGGCACTCAATCATATACAATATTGCAATGTACAGTTGATTCATCCTCATCTCACGAGTGAATCCTATTGCTTTCGGTGATAGAATGGGCCCACTAGGTGGACCACAACTGTATGTCAGGTCAAACTGTCAGTTGTCCTCATCAATGGTGTGGCCACCTAATGAGTAGACTGGCCTAACGGATTAAATGAGTTTGGTTTGGGCTTAGGTTTGGGTTTCTAGATTTTGACCCATAAGTTAACAAGCCGAGTTTGGGTGAGCAAATTTTTTACTAAGGAACGACACGTTCAACATGACCCGCTGCCCGGCCTAGTTGGATCTAGGTCTTGAGTTGGGTTTAGGACAAATAGAAGCATTCACATGGTTGGACCCACTTGATGGATGGATTAGATCGCACACATGTGCCCCTTTTAAAGACTTTCCTGTCTGGGGCCCACCTTGATGTATATGTTTTATCCACGCCGTTCAGATTGAAAGTTCAGGTGGACCACACCATAGGAAGCAGTGAGGATTGATAGCTTACCGTCGAAAACTTCGTGGGGGCATAGAAGTTTTGGATTAAGCTTATATTTATCTTGTCCCTTCATACAGGTCTATGTGACCTTATGAACGGGTTGGATGGAAAATAAACACCACGGTGGGCTTTAGGAAGTTTTCAACCGTAGGAATTCAATCCCCACTGCTTCATGTGGTGTGGTCCACTTGTGCCTTTAATCTTCCTCCTTTTATGCCCTAAAATGATCTTTCAAAGCGGATGGATGGCATGGATAAAACATGTTCATCATGGTGGGCCCCACAGATCACCTAATCCGCCTGGACCCACATAGTGTGGCTAACCGATTGGGTGTGTTGCGCAACTAACAGGTGAGTGCGTTGCATGACTGACAAAAAAAAAATTGGACCCAAATACAAGTTCACCACATGGACACACGACTGAAATCCAACTAGAGCCAAAATTTAGGTGTATCAAATTCGGGAGTGGACGGGTAATACTCTAAGTAGATGTTACCCTGACCGTGGGGCCCACCCTGATTACTTGTTATCTATCCACACCGTCCATCCGTTTTTTCCATCTCATTTTAGGACATAATCCCAAAACTTAAGAAGATAGAAAATCTCGGGTGGACCACACACAGAAAACAGTGGGGAATGAATGCCCACCATTAAAAACTGCCCAGGGACCACCTAGGAGCCATAGTAATGTTTATTTGCCATTCAACCTGTTGATAAGGTCAAACAGACCTTGGCGAAGGGAAAATAGCAAGGTCATCTTGATCGAAAAACTTTCATGGCCCACAATAAGTTTTCAATGATCAATCACTACTGTTTCCAGTGGTGTGGCCCATCTAAGATTTGGATCTACTTGAAGTTTTGCGTTTGAATCCTAAAATGATATGGAAAAACGGATGGATGGCGTGGATATACAACGAATTCATCAAGGTGGGCCCATTCACACCTAATCCGCTCCCATCAAAATCCTCTCCGACTATGGAAGATCCATCCTCTCCAATTTTTGTTTTTATAAAGTAAGTTTAAAAGTTGCAAGTGGGGCCCACCTTGATGTATGTGTGGCACCTAACCTTTCTATTAGGGTCGTCCAACCATGAAAGTGGGTTGCTTAAATATCAAACTAATACATACAACCATCATTCAAGCCACCACCTGAATTTGGAGGTTTTAGGTTGGTTATTAGTTGTTTATTTTAGTGTGGCCAATTGAGAGTTGAACAGGAATAATGTTTTTAAAGTCACACCATCATGGTGGGGCTTACTTTATGAGCAGGTAGGATTACACAAAAACAATGAGATGGACAACCACTCAAAAAGCTCATATTCACATGGCAGCCCACATGACAGGTGGATCAGCCTGATTTTTTAGGTGACCCAATATCATTATGGGATGACACTTCTGAACGGGTTGGATTCCTTGAATAAGCTTGTTCTAAAACGCTGGAGAGGATACAAAATAGTGTAAGGCCAGATCTCAATGGGCCCGATGTATAATCAAGGTTATAATGGGTGGACATCCACTCTCAACTATTGTCTGTGGTGCTGTCGTGGAAGGGTGCATCTAATTAAGGATAGGAATGTCCCCTCACACATTGCAGTTGGCCCATAAAGCTCAACCTCTACCTTATGGAAAGCTTTCTTGAGGTCT